>MU785849.1:10332-37152 GCA_026770625.1 Nicotiana glauca
TACTATTTTTGTATTTTTAAAAGATTAAAATGACTACAAAATATTAATGAAACTATTTTTTTGTAATTTTTGTTTTTATATAAAGATAAAAATATAAAATACTATTTTTGTATTTTTAAAAGATTAAAATGACTACAAAATATTAATGAAACTATTTTTTTGTAATTTTTGTTTTTATATAAAGATAAAAATATAAAGTACTATTTTTGTATTTTTAAAAGATTAAAATGACTACAAAATATTAATGAAACTATTTTTTGTAATTTTCGAAATTATATAAAAATAAAAAGATAAGGTATTGTTTTTTTTCTATTTTTCAAGTTTATGAGAAATACATAAACTAAAATTTATATATCTTTTTTTTGTATTTTTTCATTTTTGTAATGAAAATAAAGTGAAAGAGTCAAAATTAGCTGAGATAGCTATATTAGACCTAAACTAAATATTTACGCTAAAACATGTGAAAATTCTTGGGGAGGGTCAAAAATCACACGTCTACAATCATATCCCACGAATTTGGGGCATAACACACCTGGAGAACAAGGGAATACATTTCAAAGTCAGCAATCAGGCGACCACTTGGAGAACAAAGGAATACATTTCAAGTTCAGCAATCAGGCGCCCACCTGGAGAACAAAGGAGTATAATTCAAGTTTAAGCTTTCAAGTTCTTACTGATATTTGGTAATGTGATTTAGTTTTACACTCACATCTGTGCCTAGCCACCAAACTGGGGCAGAAAATTTTCTTTGTTTTGTCTATTTTTGTTGAAATCAGGAGCCCACCTAGAGAACAAGGGAATATATTTCAAGTTAAGCAATCAGGAGCCCGCCTGGAGAACATGGGAATACATTTCAAGTTCAGCAATCAGGAGCCCGCCTGGAGAACATGGGAATACATTCAAGTTTCAGCAATTAGGAGCCCACCTGGAGAACAAGGGAGTACAATTCAAGTTTTAGCTTTCAAGTTCTTATTGATATTTGGTAATATGATTCTGGTTAACACTCACATATGAGCCCAGCCACCAAACTGGGGCAGAAACTTTTCTTTTTTGTCTATTTTTGTTGAAATCTGGAGCCCACCTGGAGAACAAGGGAATACATTTCAAGTTCAGCAATCAGGAGCCCACCTGGAGAACAAGGAATACATTCAAGTCCAGCAATCAGGAGCCCACCTGGAGAGCAAGGGAATACATTCAAGTTCAGCAATCAGGCGCCCACTTGGAGAACAAGGGAGTATAGTTCAAGTTTTAGCTTTCAAGTTCTTACTGATATTTGGTAACATGATTCACTTTACACTCACATATGTGCCCAGATACCAAACTGGGGCAGAAGTTTTTCTTTGTTTTTGTCTATTTTGTTGAAATCAGGAGCCCACCTGGAGAACAAGCGAATATATTTCAAGTTCAGCAATCAGGAGCCCACCTGGAGAGCAAGGGAATACATTTCAAGTTCAGCAATCAGGCGCCCACTTGGAGAACAAGGGAGTATAGTTCAAGTTTCAGCTTTCAAGTTCTTACTGATATTTGGTAACATGATTCACTTTACACTCACATATGTGCCCAGGTACCAAACTGGGGCAGAAGTTTTTCTTTGTTTTTGTCTACTTTGTTGAAATCAGGAGCCCCCCTGGAGAACAAGGGAATATATTTCAAGTTCAGCAATCAGGCGCCCACTTGGAGAACAAGGGAGTATAGTTCAAGTTTCAGCTTTCAAGTTCTTACTGATATTTGGTAACGTGATTCACTTTACACTCACATATGTGCCCAGGTACCAAACTGGGGCAGAAGTTTTTCTTTGTTTTTGTCTACTTTGTTGAAATCAGGAGCCCCCCTGGAGAACAAGGGAATATATTTCAAGTTCAGCAATCAGGCGCCCACTTGGAGAACAAGGGAGTATAGTTCAAGTTTCAGCTTTCAAGTTCTTACTGATATTTGGTAACGTGATTCACTTTACACTCACATATGTGCCCAGGTACCAAACTGGGGCAGAAGTTTTTCTTTGTTTTTGTCTATTTTGTTGAAATCAGGAGCCCACCTGGAGAACAAGGGAATATATTTCAAGTTCAGCAATCAGAAGCCCACCTGGAGAGCAAGGGAATACATTTCAAGTTCAACAATCAGGAGCCCACCTGGATAACAAGGGAATACATTTCAAGTTCAGCAATCAGGCGCCCACCTGGAGAGCAAGGGAATACAATTCAAGTTCAGCAATTAGGCGCCCACCTGGAGAGCAAGGGAATACAATTCGACTTCAGCAATCAGGAATCCACCTGGAGAAAGGGAAAGCATCTCAGATTACAATTCAAGTCAGCAATAAAAGAAGCTCGCGGCAAAAGTGTGAGTCAACAGTCCGAGGTGATCAACAGAAGTTAGTCACAATAAAGAAAAAAGGAGAAGGGAAAGAAGTTAATCGAAATGCAGAAGTTGATAGAAGATGTAGGCTGCTTAAGACATGACTGAAGTCACAAGCATGGTGTGGTGTCCGGTGTTGGTCCGAAAAGCTAAGGAAGATTGAACTAGCACCTGCACCTAGAAAGCATCAAGGTTCAAATCCAAAGTCTGCATGAAGATGTAGACGGCCCCTTTTTTCCAGAACCGGGTTCGGAATCGGGTATACGACATTCGGGAGGACAACTCTATTCCCTTGCGAGAATTGTTTTTTTTTTTAGTTTGAAGAGTCGCCACCTAATGATTAAGTGCATTAGGACACTAAGAGTTTTTTAGTTGGAATACTAGAGTTTGAGTAAGGGCTAGAAATTATCTCGAGGGGAAGGTGTTAGGCACCCCTCAAGATCTACTAGTGTGTTTCTCGGCCATGTTACAATTGTGACTTTAAGTGCAAACAACAAGTAAACAAGCAAGAATTACAAATACCAGGGGGTTTTCATATAATAGTTGCAAATAATTTGAAATTAAAACAAAGTTAAAGAAGCTGAAATTTGAGAAGAAAGTAGTTTTAAAACTCAGAATAAATGAGTGAAGAGAGGGAAAAATTTCACATAATTACTGGAAGTAATTAAAGTTAAAAAAGCAGTTAAAGAAGCTAAAATTTGAGAAAAGTAGTTTTCGAAATAAAAATAAACAGGTAAAGGGAGAGGGGTCCTATGTTTATAAATAATATGGATCACCCCACACAACACCCGGTAACTGTTTATACACGTGGTGTTATCGCGTGGTCATCATATCCATATCTACCCTTCCCATCCCATTAAGGTACTAAAGCGCGGAATGTCTCGTTACTTATTGCATGCTAGTACCCGTCCCGATCCTATCAGTCCCGGAGGCATATGGACTACTAGTCCTAAAGGGAGAGGGGATTGAGGCCTTTTGAGAGTTTTCAAAGGACAAAATACTAAAGCGTCAATCAAAACACATAATGAAAGAAAAGGGGAAAGCAAATAAACAAGTAGGGCTCAAATAAGCCTCCTAAAATCAGATGAAGCCATAGAGTTTAGCATGTCTTGCACGTACTGGTTTAGTCTTAAATTAAATTAAAGCGATAAGCGGACTGGTTCAACACATATTTTTAGACAGGAAGTTTGCATTAGGCTTACTCGAATGCAGTTGTTTAAGACTGATCCAGTTGATTAGTTAACCCTTTTTGTCTATGTGTTAGATAGAACTACTAATTTTTAAAACACAAGCTGATTTTAAAGGAAAATTATAGAGTAAAAAAAAAGGTTTCAGAAAAATGGGTTACTGGATTATTACAAACGTTGTTTAACAACTAAAAACGAGTTTCAGGAGGCAGACTGGTTAGGAAAAGGAGTTGCCAATTTTTTAACAAAAGAACTGAGTTGTAGACTGATTGGGAGAGATTTGTCAGATAAGTATAAAGAAATGACTTTACGCAGATTGGCAAAATGTTTACCAGAGTTAAAAGAGAGTAAGTTTCAGAAAGAATACATTGATTTGATTGTGTGAAAAACGTTTTAAGAGTTCAGAAAGGGTGTAGGAAGTCGTTTATTTTAGTAAAATCGATATTTTTTTAAACAAGTGAGACAACTCTGGTTCGAAATCCCTATAGGCATGCTTTCTATATACTATTGCTTCTTGATACCTTTTCAAACACTAATAGAAGCCTTATAAACAATGATATCTATATATGCTATTTTATTATTAAACCTAACTGTTTGCCTAATGACGTTTTATATGCAAAGATGCAAACCCCTATAGGCATGGTATCTATATGCATGGTTGTAGAATTTAGAAGTTAAATCCTATAGGCATTCTTTCTACGTGTGAAACTGCACAAATTAGAAATAAAATCCTATAGGTATGTTTTCTACCCTTTGTGCATAAAAGTAACCCCCCTCCCCTTTTTCACTAAATTCCTATGAGTTTATACAAATTATTACAGACCAGTAAAATAAGACTGAAATTAAAAGTACATCAGGAATATCAGCTACATCCGAGCAGCCTAATTCAGACTTAGTGTCTAATAATATGAGATTGAACCACTTCCGAGATCAAGAGTTCCAAAGCCTTCTCTTATCTAGGGTGTTTAAGAGATCCATGGAGTTTCAGGAACCCCAGGCAGTGCTTACACCCAAGATATTAATCAGAGTGAGTTATAGTGCAGTGTGGGAGAGCCAGCCTTCAGGTGTCCAAGTTCAGAGGGAGCTCATGGATCCCAAGGCAAGGCTCACAAGAGGGGGGCGGAACTTAAATTCTAAGAATGAGTGCAAGTGCAATAGAGAGGGAGTTAGGGGATGCCAAGGCAGGCTGATGGTCATACCTAACCATAAGGTAGGCTGGCACACCCTTGACCAATCCTGTTTATCCAACAAATAAGAGCACATACCTATTGAAGGTCAGACTATGGTCTAGACAGTGATTAGGACACTGCCAAACCAAGGTCTTAAGCTCAGGATACATATAAATGGGAAAGGGAATGGGAATTGAAAGAGTTTAGGACTCATGGAGTCCAGTCCATATACATGAATAACAATGTCAAGTGTTGTCATGTTTCTGAACCATAACTCAACATACAAAGGAATTGGGGGATAGGGACTCATGTAGGAGCATAGCAAAGAAACAAACCAACTTACAAAAATTTACATTAGGGAAGCAGTAAGCCAAACCAAGAATGGACTAAAGAAATAAACACATAGGGGAGTGGCAGAAATTAAACAGATGTAACATACCAATTGCAGAAGAAGCAAGCAAAGAAAAGCAGGATACTTTCAAGCCAAGCCACAATCAAAAAGAACCTTTATGCTTGTGAGTTCAGAGAACTTGAATGCTTAAAAATCTAAGTGAATTTGAGAGTAAGAAGTAATGACTTGTTTGTGTGTTCGAACTCCTTTTGAAAGGGAAGAAGTATATGTATGTATAGTTTTTGAAAACGAGTAAAAAGTGAGGTAATAAGCCACAGACATGGAAACAATCACTAATCAGATTCAAGTACACAAGTGATTGCCCTTAATTAAGAGATCACTTGTTAACGGGCAGTGATAGGTTAAAAAATAAGGAAAGAAATCAATTTAAGAGGCAGATTAGTTATTGCCATAAGGGTGGTAGTAAAACAATACAGCAAGTGATTAAGTCCAAGTACAGGAACATACTTATTTTGAGAAAGGATTCAGTAAGGCAAAATAAGGAAAGAAATCAATTAACCCTTAACAGGCGAAGGAAATTAGAATTTCACAAGGAAAAGTTTTGAAAATAAGTCATGAGTTTGAAAATCAATCACAGAAGGGACTCAGTATATAAATGATGTGCACAAGTAATAGGCATGTGAGGCCAAGCTATGGCAAGAGGAAACAACATATAGTAATAGCACAAAATTAATAGACAGCAAGCATTCATAGTATGATAGTCATGTAGGTCAAATTTCATTGGCTTAGTAATAGAGAAAAAGATCATAAGCATGCAAAAGTCAAATGAGAACGTTTCTGAAAACATAGTCAAGTCTGAAAAATAGCAAGAACTCAGAGTCAAAGGCATCACATAAAGAAAAGGGATGATGAAACAAAGGAATTTCAAATCAAGTCGGGCGATTTCAAACAGATGCAATGCACTAGCGACTTCAGGAACTCGCATAAACTCTAAAGAAATTAGGGTTTTCAACACTTAAAAGATGATAAAAAAATGAAACAAACAACAAATAGTTTCAGATTCTCAAACAAATCCCAAAAATTAAGGTTTTCAAAACCTAGAGATGATAAGCAAATGAATCGAACAAACTATTAGCAAACAGACTCAGAAACCCTAATTTGAAATCAGAAGATATTTGAAAAGGGAAATTTGGGGAAAACACGTGAAATGTTAAATATATCACAGATCTAGCACAGATCTAAATAGATAAACAAAAAAGAACCTTGAATAAGCTAGGGTTTTTGAGAACCCTAGAAATGAGAAAGGCTTGGAAGAAACAAGATCAGATCCGGAGTCGATAAGGGCGAAATCAGGCTCAGGAGGCTAAGACGCACCGGAGCAAGGCCGGAGATGGCTGGGAACATCGAATCTATGAAGGTCTGAGCGAAGACCCTCGAGGTCTGGCCTCGAACCTTCAGGCATCAGGCACGTGAGAGCAGTAAGAGGTGAGTATAGGTCGTCCATGGCTTGAGCAACCATGAATTCCGGTGAGTTTGGGGTTGAAAGCGGCAGAAAACGATTAGGGTTTCGAGAGAGTTCGAGAGCGTTTGAGAGAAAAGGGGGCTAGAGGCGGCGTCTGAGGAGAAAGTAGGTAGGGTAAGGGGTCGTTTGAAATTAAAAAAGAAAAGGGGGGACAGTGGCCGTTGATCTAAATGATCAACGGCCAGGATTAAAAAGGGTTATGGGTTGGGTCGGTTAAATGGGTATTGGGTTAGGTAATTGGGTTTAAATTGGGGTGCCAATTTAGGCTGAAATTGAAATGAAATTGAGGCTAGATTTTAAATAGCCAATTTTTCCCTTTTATTTTCTAAAAGGGTAATAATGGTTTTAAAAATAAATTAAAAATACCGAGTAAACAAATATTACATAAATATTAACTTAAAAATACTGGAACTAATTTTTTTAATTATAAAATGCTATTAATCACAAAATAGGCTATATTTGCAATTATATGCAATTTAGCTTTAAAAATACCAAATAAATTTGTAAAATATGCAAAAATTACTTTAATCATATTTTGGTGCAAATGTGAGAATAAAATGAATTATTCACCAAAAATGATAATTTTGGGAATAAATATTGGATTTTGTTGTATTAAAATAGACAATAAATGGGTTTAAAAATCATTAAAAATGCCAAAAATCTTGGGTGTGGTTATATATGCACATATATGCTATTTTGGAAGTATTTTGGGTATAAACTTACCTAGGGAAAAATTGGGTATCAATATCCACCCCTCTTTACCCGTGAAGGATGAAAGAGTTGTAGGGTAAAGATATGATGGCCAATTTTGACCGGAAGCGGCGATTTGAAAAGAATTTGACCAAGCTTTGATTTCTGAGCTGCCTACATATCCCTGGTTTTACAGGAATCAGGCCGAATGTAGTTCAGGAACCATTGACGAAACATGCCGATGGAGATTCGAAAGAGGCGGACAAGATGTTTAGGTGGCAAGAGGTATTTGAAGTCTGATCGGCTGTGGGAACCGGAGCGAGATCGCTCTTGCTGAGATGGCCGTTGCTAGCCGGTGTACCTACAAGTGAGAAATACAGGCGTATATCGTGCATAAACTTAAACGTGATGCAAGTTCGCGTTGGACCATGAATGTTGTCTTCGGATGGTAAGGATGACGTCCTCAGACCATGACATCCTGGGCCATGAAGTGCAAAATAAAAGATTCGCATGCTATGAAATGATGTTCTAGGGCTATGATAATGGTGCCTCCGAACCATGATGCCTTTGAATAATGATGTTCAGGATATAAAGTGGGGTCCTCGGGCTTTGACATGGTGTTCTCGGGCTATGAAGATGATGCCTCCGAACAATGACGCTCTCGAACGGTTTGGCGGTATTTCAGCCCATGAAATGCAAGATTTGGTGGTATTTCAGTTGATGTGAAGGATAAATCTAAATCGCGCTATTTCAGCCAACAGAATTTAAATAAAGCTGTCGATGATTCAGCTGATGCAGAAAATGTAAATGGCGATATTTCAGCCGATAGAAATTTAAATAAAGCCGCGATGTTTCAGCTGATGCAGAAAATGTAAATGGAGATATTTTAGCCGATAGAAATTTAAATAAAGCATCGATATTTTCGCCGATGTAAAAACATAAATGGCGATATTTCAGCCGATAAGGATTTAAACAAAAATTGGCGATGTTTTAGCCATGCAAGATTTAGATGAAGCTGGCAGTATTTCAGCCGATGCAAATAGAGGTGGCGATATTTCAGCCATGCAGGTGGAGGTAGAGATTAACCTCGGAAGGCAGAAAGGCAGCCTTATGCAATGCAAGAAAATGCAGGATGGAGACAGTGCTTAGTCTCGAAAGGCAGAAAGGTAGCCTTATGCAATGCAAGAAAATGCAGGATGGAGACAGTGCTTAGTCTCGAAAGGCAGAAAGGTAGCCTTATGCAATGCAAGAAAATGCAGGATGGAGACAGTTCTTAGTCTCGAAAGGCATAAATGTAGCCTTATGCAATGCAAGAAAATGTAGGATGGAGACAATGCTTAGTCTCGAAAGGCAGAAAGGTAGCCTTATGCAATGCGATAAAATGCAGGATGGAGACAGTGCTTAGTCTCGAAAGGTAGAAAGGTAGTCTTATGCAATGCAAGAAAATGCAGGATGGAGACAATTCTTAGTCTCGAAAGGCAGAAAGGTAGCCTTATGCAATGCAAGAAAATCCATGATGGAGACAGTAGTGAGATCTCTTAGCTGATAGTTGATTACGATATCATGATTGCTGGGGAGGTTGTGTACGGATAGCGATTACGAATAAGTGATAATTCTAAGAAGTTGCATTCTTGAGAAAGTATGTGTACATAAATATACCCGACGATATTGTAAGTCGAGTGCCTGTATCCAAAGAAAAATCGTGAGTTTTGTAAGGGGGAAAGGTTAGTTCGTTTTCCCCTGGCTTCTGGCGTTGTGTATCATTGGGGTAGCGTTTCTAAACAACAACAATTCGAACAATAGTTATGCATGATTTAGTAAATATAACGTAAGTATACAATCGAAAATAGCTTTCTTTAGATGAACCAATGACTGCGACGCGGTTCAAGACATTGCAACCACTCTCGCTCCAGAATTTTGAGGGTCCTCCTCAAAATTCTGCCCCAGTTTACTGGGCTGGCACTTCTGACGGCTACGCTGAACGGTTGAAAAATTAACTTCGAATTTTTGAGGGTCCTCCTCAAAATTCTACCCCAGTTCCAATAGCATGGGGAAATGAAATTTTTATTAAATTGTGACCTAACCCATAGGGCTGCCTACGTATCCCCTCTTAAACGGGAATCAGGTCAGGCGTAGTTCAAATTACATCATAAAGAAATCATAGTGGTTACACATAGTATCGCTTCACTGCATCTGAATTGATCGGCTTTGGCCAAACTTCTTCGTCCATCTCTGCAAGAATGAGGGCTCCTCCGGTTAGAACCCGGTGAACCATGTACGGACCTTGCCAGTTGGGAGAGAATTTCCCCTTGGCTTCATCTTGATGTGGGAATATTTTCTTCAATACCATCTACTCCGGTGTAAACTTCCTTGGCTTAACTCTTTTGTTGAAAGATCTGGACATTCTGTTCTGATACAACTGACCGTGGTAAACTGCATTCATCCTTTTCCCATCTATAAGGGCTAACTGCTCGTAGCGACCTTTTACCCATTCTACGTCATCCAACTCAGCTTCTTCTATGATTCTCAAGGAGGGAATTTCTACCTCGGCAGGGATGACCGCCTCTGTACCATAAACCAGCATGTGGGGAGTTGCCCCAATTGAGGTGCGGTATCCCAGTAAGGCGAATGATAATTTCTCATGCCATTGTTTGTGCCCTTTGATCGTCTTCCTTAGTATCTTTTTGATATTCTTGTTGGCTGCCTCTACAAATCCATTCATCTGAGGCCTATAGGTTGTAGAGTTCTCATGTTTGATCTTGAATGTCTCACATATTGCTTTCATCAAGTCGTTGTTGAGATTGGAACCATTATCGGTGATGATTGATTCCAGAAATCTGAATCGGCAAACAATACGGTCACAGACGAAATCTGCCACAACTTTCTTAGTCACTGCCCTGTATGACGCTGCTTCAACCCATTTGGTAAAATAATCAATTGCTACCAGGATAAACCTGTGCCCGTTTGATGCGGCAGGCTAGATAAGTCCAATAACATCCATTCCCCAGGCGGCGAATGGCCACGATAAGCTTGTTGCAGTAAGCTCGTTTGGAGGCACCTTTATCATGTCTGCATGTATCTAACAGCGATGGCACTTGCGAATGTACTGGATACAGTCTGTTTCCATAGTCATCCAAAAATACCCTGCTCGGAGTATCTTCTTTACTAAGACAAAACCATTCATGTGCGGCCCACAGGTCCCTGTGTGCACTTCATCCAATAGTCTGGATGCTTCTTTTGTTCGACACACATTAGTAAACCCAAATCAGGAGTCCTCCTGTACAGGATTCCTCCACTGTGAAAGAAGTTGTGTGATAACATCCGAAGTGTGCGCTTCTGAGTGGCGTTGGCAAGTTCTGGATATTCTCCTATTGTCAAGTACTCCTTGATGTCATGGAACCACGACTTTCCGTCTGCTTCTTCCTCAATGTGAGCACAATAAGCTGGCTGATCATAAATCTTTACTGGGATGGGATCAATGAAATTCGTGTCTGGATGTTGGATCATGGATGATAAAGTAGCTAATGCGTCAACGAACTCGTTCTGGACCCTGGGGACGTGCTAAAATTCTGTCTTTGTGAATCTCTTCCTCAACTCCTATATGTGATGCAAGTAGGGGAGTATCTTAGAGTTCTTGGTTGCCCACTCTTCTCGAACTTGATGTATGAGCAAGTCTGAATCCCCGATCACTAGAAACTCTTGAATGTTCATGTCAATGGCCATCTTGAGCCCCAGGATGCAAGCTTCATATTCGACCATATTGTTTGTGCAAGGAAACTTGAGCTTGGCGGATACCGGGTAATGTTGGCTGGTTTCTGATACTAGGACTTCTCCTACGCCAACTCCTTTGAAATTTCCGGCTCCGTCGAAAAACAACCTCCAACAGTCATAAGATTCTGCAATATCTTCTCCTACAAAGGACACCTCCTCATCCGGAAAATACGTTTTCAGAGGTTGGTATTCTCCGCCAATAGGATTCTCGGCGAGGTGATCTACTAAATTTGACCTTTGATTGCTTTCTGAGTCACGTAAATAATGTCGAATTCACTTAGCAGGATTTGCCACTTGGCGAGCTTGCCGGTGGGCATGGGCTTCTGGAAGATATACTTCAGCAGGTCCATTCTTGATATGAGATAAGTAGTGTATGCACAGAAGTAATGCCTCAATTTCTGAGCTACCCAGGTTAGAGCACAACAGGTGCGCTCTAATAGAGAATACCGTGCCTCGTACGGGGTGAACTTCTTACTGAGATAGTAGATGACTTGCTCTTTTCTTCCTATTTCGTCATGTTTTCCCAAAACACAACTGAATGCTCCATCTAATACCTCAAGGTAAAGCAATAGAGGTTTTCCTGGTTCGGGCGGAACTAAGACTGGCGGCGTTGATAGGTATTCCTTGATTATGTCAAAATCTTTCTGACAATCATCAGTCCATTTAGTAGCAGCGTCTTTCTTTAACATTTTAAAGACGGGTTCACAAATTACAGTGGACTGAGCTATGAATCGGCTGATATAGTTGAGTCTCCCTAGGAAACTCATCACATCCTTCTTGTTCTTTGGCGGTGTCAATTCTTGAATGGCTTTGACCTTTGATGGGTCCAATTCTATTCCTCGATGACTCACGATGAAACCCAGTAATTTTCCAGCAAGAACCCCGAATGCACACTTGGCGGGATTCAGTTTCAGATTGTACCTCCTCAGTCTGTTGAAGAACTTTCTCAGATCTTCCATATGATCAGTAGCCCTCTTGGATTTGATGATGACGTCGTCCACATATACCTCGATCTCCTTGTGTATCATATCGTGAAAGATAGTAGTCATGGCTCTCACATAGGTGGATCCAGCATTCTTCAACCCAAACGACATCATTTTGTAACAATACATTCCCCACGACATGATGAAAGTCGTTTTCTCTGCATCTTTCTTATCCATCCATATCTGATGATACCCGGTGAAACAATCAACAAAAGACTACAACTCATGCTTGGCACAGTTGTCGATAAGAATGTGTATGTTCGGCAAGGGGAAGTTATCTTTGGGACTAGCCCGGTTAAGATCCCGGTAGTTGACGCAAACTCTAACTTTCCCATCCTTCTTTGGTACTGGCACGATGTTGGCTAACCATGTCGGATACTCTACTACCCTGATAACCTTGGCTTTGACTTGCTTGGTAACCTCTTCTTTGATTTTCAAAATTCATGTCGGGTTTGAATTTCCTGAGCTTCTGCTTTACCGGCGGACAGGCTGGATCTATTGGCAGTTTGTGAGCTACAATGGATGTACTGAGACCAGTCATGTCATCATACGACCAGGCAAATATTTCCTCATATTCCTTTAAAAACTTCGTGTATTCTTCCTTTTCTGATGGTGACAGGTGAACACTGATGCGCGTTTCTTTGACATTTTCTGTATCTCCTAAATTAACAACCTCAGTTTCGTCCAAGTTAGACCTAGGTCTATTCTCAAAATTCTCAACCTCTCTGATGACCTCTTCTGGTATATCATCCTCTTCTAAATCTATATCCGTTTGTTGCGTTATTTCGTTGTAAGTCACAATCGTTGGTTCATCGTCAAAGTAAGTAATAGTAATGCTGTGTAAATAGAGTAAATTATAGAGAAAATAATAAGAGCGAGATATATGATAAACTGAAATGCTTTGATTAAATTCATAATTGTTGGAACATCGGAGCTCTTTTCAAAATTAAAGACAATGCGGAAAGAAAATCAGCTAGTAAAAAAAAGATAAAATGAGATGCATGGTGGTTTTGTTTAGCCTTGCTACCCCAAAGCTTTTCGGGCCATGGTGGTTCTAATTGACCAGTTGCTGAGTCGTTCTCCTTGGCTCACAGCTTGTATGGAAAGCCTTCCTCCCCTTCCTCCTCGAAAAGAACACAACAGTCCATATCATCATCCTCCAGAAACAGATTCTTTATGGCTGCCAATGCTTCATCTTCCTCTGACCCATATATAGTATCTGCCGGTTGGAAAGTCTGCTCCAGGCAAGGTATCAAATTCTCCAATGTATAGTAGGGGCCGCGCCATGGTGGCGACCAGTTCTGGAATTCTTCCCAAGTATAACCGTACCCTAACCCGAAAGTAGTGCCATGCTTCTTTAGTTTGATGGGCTTAGTAATCCCCTGGAGGTTTTTACCGAGTCCCTTTCCATGTTCGTACCCATACCAATTCAGGATACTTTCAATCTTGTTATCCCACCATTTATCTTTGTCTACAGTGTTGACCCTTTCGATGTGGTGGTATGTTTCTCCGCCTATTCTCCTTCTGCCTCCAATCATTGGGATGGTCTGGCGACTATATATGGGGTTGCTACCATCGCCACGAATAATCACCTCTTGGTTATTCCATTCGAACTTCACTGCCTGATGCAGGGTCGATGCTACAGCTCCAGCAGCGTGGATCCATGGTCGTCCCAATAGCAAGTTGTAGAATGCCGGGACATCTATCACTTGGAAGTCAACGTCAAACCATGTTGGTCCCATTTGCAAGCATAGGTTGATTTCTCCAATAGTAGACCTTTGTGACCCATTGAAGGCTTTGACATTGATGGCCCCATCTTTGATCTCGTGCAGGCTCTTTCCCAAGGTTCTGAGAGTTATCAACAGACAGATGTTGAGGTTGGATCCTCCGTCGATCAAAACTCTAGTGATGAAATAATCCTCGTATTGCACGATAATATGCAGTACCTTATTGTGGCTCAATCCTTCCGACGGTAGCTCATCTTCGTGGAAGGTGATTTTGTGGCTCTCCAGTACTTGCCCTACCATATTTGCCATTTCGCCTCCAGTTATGTTCCTGGGCACATAAGCTTCGCTCAGTATCTTCATCAAGGAATTTTTGTGTGCGTCAGAGCTCTATATAAGAGCTAGGATGGAGATCTGTGCTGGTGTTTTGTTCAATTGCTCAACGATCGAGTATTCCTTAGCTTGTATTTTCCTCCAAAGATCATCGGGCCCAGTTTTAATAGGTCGTCCAGAGGCTTTCTTACTGGACTCAGCTAAGTGTTCTGGGGTGTAAACCCTCCCTGTTCTGGTCATGCCCTACGCAACAATTGTTTCCCCTGTCTTGGTCTTCCCTTTTCTCCTAGCTTTGGCCGTGTAATCCCATGGTATGACATTTGAGTGGAACGGTGTTATGTCTGACATTGCCACATGAATAGGTACCCTTGGTGGTAACACAACAACTTCAAAGGGTGTGGGTGCTTTTGGAACTCCAAATTCAACATCAATTGGTCCGGGCGCCTTTGCAGAAGGAGGCGCTTCAAATTCGAGAGGTATAGACATGTTTAGTTCATCGTCCCTGGAGGGTTGATTCTGCACAATAATTGGGTTAAGTGTGACCGCTGGTTTCTTTGGTTCATCACCCTCAACAATCAAACCTATCGACCCTTTGGGGTCCCAATCATCTTCGATCTCGATCATGTAAATGTCTGCACCTTTGTGGTCAGGCAGAGGATTGTTGCGAATATTAAGAGCAGGCTCCTTTGGTACGATGACCTTATTTTCGATCAAGGTTTGAATCTTGTCCTTCAATGAGCGACACTCGTCAAGGGTGTGTATCCCTTCATGTCGGAGTGGTACGCACATGTCATATTAGGGTTGACCCACTGGGAAGGATTTTATGGAGTTATGGTTGGGATAAGGACGATGTAAGCAGCAGCTTTGAGTCTCTTGTACAGCTGGCCAATTGGTTCGGCGATGGCTATGTATTGTCTGGGAGGTCTGCGGTCAAAATTTGGCCTAGGTCTAGGGAAATTTTGGTGGGTAGGAGGTGATTGGTAGTGAGAGGGTTGAGCATTATAAGCTTGGTAGACAGGTGCAGGTTGAGAGTATCTGGGTGAGGTGGGTTGACATGTGAGAGGTGGAGACGATTGGTAAACGGGAGGTTGATTTTGATATGAGGGTGCGGGTGCTTGGTAATTCGGGATAGGCTGATATGTAAGTGGAGGTGATGGGTAAGTGTGGTATTTTAGTGGTGATTTGGCTCCCTGTGCGACCATCACGGCACTTACATCCTTCTTCTTGGACGTGCCACCAGACTGTAAGGCCTTGTTGGTGGCCTGCAATGCTTCAAGATTAGTAACCATACCATTCTTAATGCCTTCCTCAATTCTTTCAACCAGTTTGATGATATCGGAGAATTTCTGACCCTCGATCAGCATCAACCTCTCGTAATATTGTGGATCCTGAGCCCGGACGAAGAATTTGTTCATCTGTTCTTCTTCTAAGGCCGGCCTGACCTTTGCAGCCTCTGATCTCCAATGAGTATCATACTCGCGAAATGTTTCAGTAGGTTTCTTCTTCAAATTCTGGATGTAGAATATATCCGATGCATTCTATATATTGAATCGGAACCTATCCATTACCTACCCAGCTTGTCCATTTCTTGGGGTCCTGGCTGATGTACCAGGATAAAGCATCCCCCTTCAGACTTCTCATGAATAGCTTCATACGGATCTTCTCATCCCTTCCGACTCCGACCAGCTTATCGCAATATGTCCTCAGGTGGACTCTGGGATCTCCCATGACATCGAACATTTCAAACTTGGGAGGTTTGTAACCCTCCGGAAGTTCAACATCTGGCTGAATGCAGAGGTCCTCATAACTCAGCCCTTCGATACCTTTGTTTCCTTCCACGCCCTGAAATCGGCTGGTCAACTTCTTGAGTTCTGCTGCCAAGTTCCTGATAAGAGAGTCTTTGTCATCAGACTCAGGTGCATTTGATATTAGTTGAGTATTGTGGGGTACATTATCCACGTAGATAGGAGTGTTGTGGAGGTGGTCGTTTGTGGTGTTTAGTGGTTCGGGAATGAGTAGTGGAGTGTTGTTTGGAGTGTGGCATGTGTTGCAGTGTTGAGTATGAGTGGGTTGTATCTATGGTTGTGGGGTGTTCTGTGGAGGTGCGGGATTCTGGGTGTTGACATCTGGAGCGGTGAGAGAGAATGATAAGTTCACTAAGTTCCGAACCTGATCTAGTTCTTCTCGGAACTTCAATAATTTCTGCTCAGGTTGGGCAGCAGTTTCCTTAGCAACCGGGGTACCCTGAGGAATCTCTGTTCTTTCAATTTCCTTTCTGGCGCTTGGATCTCCCATTCTACCTTTGTTCTTGTTCCGGATAGGACTCGGAGGAGGAGGAGGTGGAGGGCTCTTGGATCTTGTGGAGTATGATAATGGTGCCAGAATGCACGAACTAACCTTTGGGGAGGGGAATAAAAACAAAAGAAAACAAAAGGTAATAAGTTAGCGGGTTATGAGAAAAACTTTGTAGTATTTAAACACATTGTGCAAGAATATAAATCGCGTCCTAATTTGGGTGCCCCGTCATGCCCGAGGTAGGCCCAACGACAAATAGTTTTGGAGAACTTATAATGCTAAATGCCTCATTTTATTGATAAAAATAAGACGAATCCAAAACGACACTAAAATAACAGGAAGTAAAATGTCACTAGTGGCCATTGGCCTCATTACATTAAAAAATAAAGAATAAAAAGACTCCTAACTACATGGTCCCAGAAGGACCTTCCCTGGATTTGGCATGTTTGTCTCCCTCGAACAGCTTCACCAGCTCGCATAGTCCTAGCAGTAAATAAGCTCGGGCAAAATGTCAGCCTGTATTCCCTTCAGCATTTTGACAGTCTTCAATCCTTTTGATGAACTTTCCTTCCAACTCCACTAGACCCCGCTCCAAATACCCTAGTCGCTTCTTAGCGCTGACAGCCATATCTTTCCACTCCTCGATCAACTTCTGATGGGCTTCTTGTATTTCCGGTGCTCACATTCACACTCTAGAATTCTCTTACGCAGTTGATTATACTTAACCCGTGCTTCAGCGTGCTCATCGATAATTCTGTTTTCTTGAATGAACTTGGGCTGACCCAAATCGTTGCGAATATCTTCCAACCAACCTGAGTAGTGTGGCACACAACCGGCGTGATACCTGTCTGGATCAATCGATTCTTTCCCCAAAACGAGTTTGCAATGCCACATGTGCTGAGCTGGGCACTTGTGAGGGCTATCATCGTCCTGGAAGTCGGCCCTGAAGTGACTCATTTTGTCGACCCTTGGTATGGTTTGCTTTCTCCCAGCCTGCCTTATGGCTCGGAGGGGAACGTAGGGATAAGTTCCTCTTAGACCAATTAGTATGAGAAACGGTGCATCTCGGGATCTAACAATGAATTCTTCCGTAGGGAACCATTCGACCATCCACTGTACCTGGTCTTCTTTCAGATTCTCAAATAATTCTACCCATCCACCAGCGTCCTCTGGTTGAGTGAATATGTTAGGCATATAATTCATACGCCTTGGCTGGTGGAAGGCGATGTGATCATCCCAATCTCTGCGTAGAAACTCTTGTCGGTATTCTCTTTTCTGGAGGTGCTCCATGAGCCAGAGCTGAAGTAATAAGTTGCAACCCTCAAAATGATTGGCCCTTTGCTGGCAGTTGTCCAGGGCTCGGTATATCTCAGCGACGATAATGGGCACTATACTGAAAGGCTGCCCATCAATTCCTTCCATCAGAGTCTTGGTTACCATGGTCAGTCTGGTGTGGATCCTAGCCTTTTTCATAGGGAACACTATCATTCCCAAAAAGCAAAACATAAAAACGAAGACCCTTATGTGGATATTCCCCAATGAGGTGAGTGCGAATTCATCTGAGTAGGTGCGGTATGACTTGCTATGGCCGTACCTCTCGTACAGATAGTCGAATGGGATGTAAGAGTCTTTCAGGAAGGTTAAATCTGGGTTCTTCTTCAGTCCCATCATCTTAAGGAAACCCCTACCTTTACGATTCTCTGGCATATGCAAACCTGGAGTCTCCCAAGGAATACCAACTAAACCTCCTATTTCTTCGAGCAAAGGAGTCATTTCAAAATCCCCAAAGCGGAACACAAACCTGCCACTATCCCAGAACAGTGTCGCAGCCTCTATGATTCTGTTGTCAGCCGGATTTCTAGAAGAGAAGGCAAATTCCCTAATTATTTGCGGACGAGCATATGATCACTGGAGTGGAGGTCTTTCCACCAATTCAGCAGCCTTGGATGCATGTTGGTTACCATGCCAAATCTGGGGACTTCGTTCCTCATTTTCTGCAAAACAAAGCGTTAGGCCCCTACACCACCAGACTCGACTATTTAAACCAATAATTAGCATAGCAAGCATTTAGTTCTCCAAATAAATGCACAGAACATGGAGGTGTCCGTTTGGGTTTCAAGGAAACCCGGTGGACTTTGGACAAGGCTATCCTAATGAGTCATTATATGGCAACACAGCTGACTCGGCTAGGTTTGACCATGATACATGTACAGTTTAAACGGAGTAAGGTTTCTATTGGGGTATTAGACATGTACCCTTGAGCGGATAAATCAAGAGGGAAAGGCGCGAAACCATCAACTGCACCGCTGATCGACTAGTTTTACCGCAAATACGTCTTTGTCAAATTTAAAGAGTGATAATATTGGAAGGGCGTAACCACTCATTATAAGCGTTGCTATGGTATTTGTTTGGCATGAGTGAATATGATGTTGAAGATGCAGTTTACAAGAATGAAACAAATTGACATGTATTTCCACGTTCATACAATAAATTTTTACAATAATTGCTCAAAATTACAACGGTATTGATGGAAAGCGGTAAATAAAAACGTTAAGGAAAAGAAAAAAAAGACAAGTCAATTTCGTATAAAGGCATTAAACAAAGCAATAAGAGAAAGCAATAAAGTCACATATAACATGAAATGGTAAAAGCCTAAAGAATCCCCAGCAGAGTCGCCATGCTGTCGACGCCCCCTTTTTTTCCAGAACCGGGTTCGGAATCGGGTATACAACATTCGGGAGGACAAATCTATTCCCTTGTGAGAATTGTTTTTTTTTGAGTTTGAAGAGTCGCCTCCGAATGATTAAGTGCATTAGGACACTAAGAGTTTTTTAGTTGGAAAATCAAAGTTCGGGTAAGAGCTAGAAATTATCTCAAGAGGAAGGTGTTAGGCACCCCTCAAGATCCACTAGTGTGGTTCCCGGCCATGTTACAATTGTGACTTTAAGTGCAAACAACAAGTAAACAAGCAAGAATTACAAATACGAGGGGGGTTTCATATAATAGTTGCAAATAATTTGAAATTAAAATGAAGTTAAAGAAGATGAAATTTGAGAAGAAAGTAGTTTTAAAATTCAGAATAAACGAGTGAAGAGAGGGAAAAATTTCACATAATTACTAGAAGTAATTGAAGTTACAAAAGCAGTTAAAGAAGCTGAAATTTGAGAAAAGCAGTTTTCAAAATAAAAATAAACAGGTAAAGGGAGAGGGGTCCTATGTTTATAAATAATATGGATCACCCCACACAACACCCGGTAACTATTTATACACGTGGTGTTATCGCGTGGTCATCATATCAATATCTACCCTTCCCACCTCATTAAGGTATTAAAGCGCGGAATGTCTCGTTACTTATTGCATGCTAGTACCCGTCCAAATCCTATCAGTCCTGGAGGCATTTGGACTACTAGTCCTAAAGGGAGAGGGGTTTGGGACCTTTTGAGAGTTTTCAAAGGACAAAATACTAAAGTGTCAATCAAAACACATAATGCAAGCAAAGGGGAAAGCAAATAAGCAAGTAGGGCTCAAATAAGCCTCCTAAAATCAGATAAAGCCATAGAGTTTAGCATGTATTGCACGTACTGGTTTAGTTTTAAATTAAATTAAAGCGATAAGCGGACTGGTTCAACACATATTTTTATACAGGAAGTCTGCATTAGGCTTACTCAAATGCAGTTGTTTAAGACTAATCCAGTTGATTAGTTAACCCTTTTTGTCTATGTGTTGTATAGAACTACTGATTTTTAAAACACAAGCTGATTTTAAAGGAAAATTATAGAGTAAAAAAAAGGTTTCATAAAAAGGGTTACTGAATTGTTACAAACGTTGTTTAACAACTAAAAATGAGTTTCAGGAGGCGGACTGGTTAGGAAAAGGAGTTGCCAATTTTTTAACAAAAGAACTGAGTTGCAAACTGATTGGGAGAGTTTGTCAGATAAGTATGAAGAAATGACTTTAGGTAGATTGGAAAAATGTTTACCGGAGTTAAAAGAGAGTAAGTTTCAGAAAGAATACACTGATTTGATTGTGTGAAAAAAGTTTTAAGAGTTCAGAAAGGGTGTACGAAGTCGTTTGTTTTAGTAAAATCGATACTGTTTTAAACAAGTGAGACATCTCTGGTTCGAAATCCCTATATGCATGCTTTCTATACGGTATTGCTTCTTGATACATTTTCAAACACTAATAGAAGCCTTAAAACCATTGATATCTATATATGCTATTTTATTATCAAACCTAACTATTTTCCTAATGACTTTTTATATGCAGAGATTCAAACCCCTATAGGCATGGTATCTATATGCATGGTTGCAGAATTCAGAAGTTAAATCCTATAGGCATGCTTTCTACGTGTGAAACTGCACAAATTAGAAATAAAATCCTATAGGAATGTTTTCTACCCTTTGTGCATAAAAGTAACCCCCCCCCCTTTTTCACTAAATTCCCATAAGTTTATACAAATTATTACAGACCAGTAGAATAAGACTGAAATTAAAAGTACATCAGGAATATCAGCTACATCCGAGCAGCCTAATTCAGACTTAGTGTCTAATAATATGAGATTGAACCACTTCCGAGATCAAGATTTCCAAAGCCTTCTCTTATCTAGGGTGTTTCATAGATCCAAGGAGTTTCAGGAACCCCAGGCAGTGCTTACATCCAAGATATTAATCAGAGTGAGTTATAGTGTATTGTGGAAGAGCCAGCCTTCAGGTGTCCAAGTTCAGAGGGAGCTCATGGATCCCAAGGCAAGGCTCACAAGACGGGCAGAACTTAAGTTCTAAGAATGAGTGCAATTGCAATAGAGAGGGAGTTAGGGGATGCTAATGCAGGCTGGTGGTCATACCTAACCATAAGGTAGCTTGGCACACCCTTGACCAAGCCTGTTCAGCCAGTAAATAAGAGCACAGACCTATTGAAGGTCAGACTATGGTCTAGACAGTGATTAGGACACTGCCAGACCAAGGTCTTAAGCTCAGGATACATATAAAGGGGAAAGGGAATGGGAATTGAAAGAGTTTAGGACTCATGGAGTCCCGTCCATATACATGAATAACAATGTCAAGTGTTGTCATGTTTCTGAACCATAACTCAACGTACAAAGGAATTAGTGTGATGACCCGACCCGTCGTCACGTGAGTTACCGTCATGTTTCCCCCTTATTGTGTTGCATCATGTTGATCGGGTATAATTGAGTTAGATTTAGTTGAAAATGAGGCACTTAGCCTTTTAGAAGGAAGCATGTTTTAGAAAATTCAACCGGAAGTTGACTATGTGGTTAGAGGGCTCGGATGTGAATTTCGGTGGTTCGGTTAGCTTCGGGGGATGATTTGTGACTTAGGAGTGCGATCGGAATCGAATTTGGAGGTCCGGTGTAGAATTAGGCTTGAATTGGCGAAGTTGGAATTTTGGCGAATTCCGGTTGATAGGTGAGATTTTGATTCGAGGGTCAGAATGGAATTTCGAGAGTTGCAGCAGTAGCTTCGTTAAGTGATTTTGGATATGTTTGCAAATTTTCAGGTCATTCGGACATTGTTTGGTCGGGTTTTTGATTGAATGCGCATTTCAGAAATTTTGATGAAAACTAGGCTTGAATTCGATGTAATTTATTGGTTTTAGTGTTGTTTGACGTGTTTCGAGCATTGGAGCAAGTTTGTATAAGGTTGTTGGATGTGTTGGTGCTTTTGGTTGAGGTCCCGGGGGCCTCGGGGTGAATTCGGATGATTAAACGGAAGTTGGAAGCTTGGTGTTGCAGCAGATCCTTAAGCCTTCCGTTGTTTCCGCATCTGCGGAAAAGGAGCCGCTTAAGCAGTTCTGCAAATGCGGTGGGAGAGCCGCAGAAGCGGCCAAGGGGAGCCTAGGAGGATTCCGCAAAAGCGGAAGTCTTGTCGCGTTAGTGGGTCCGCAAAAGCGGAGAAATCACCGCAGAAGCAGAAGATGGGGAACCACAGAAGCGGATGCCTGATCGCATAAGCGATTTCTGGGGAGTTTAATGAGAACCACATAAGAGGTCGAATGTCCATAGAAGCGGTCCCGCGTAAGTGGTATCGGGACCGCAGAAGCGAACAATGCTGATGGTTTAATGAAAACAGTGTTATCGAAATTTCAGAAGTTAGAAAAATATTTTTGGACTTCGGGGAGAGGCGATTTTGGGCGATTTGGAGAGATTTCGAAGGAGATTCCATCAGGTATGAATTTGTAGCCTCGAATAGTGTTGTTATGGTATGAAAACAAGGATTAAACACTGAAAATTTAAGGAATCAAAGGGTAAAAATGGAGGTTAGGGCTTGAAGCCTAAGAGAGTTTAAATTGACGATTTGAGGGGTCAAATGGACTCTGATTCTTGTGTATTTGGAATGTACGGACTCGTGGTAAGACGAGGATTCCGGAAATGTAAATTTTGTAATTTTTCGAAAAGTGGGCCCGGGGCTCGGGTTTTTCCAACTTCGTATTTTTGGGTGTTTTTCGAGTTCTTTCGATTGGGTTATGTTCCATTAGCATATTTTAATGTATTCTTTGTGGTTTTGATCAGATTTGGCACCTGAGGAGGTTGATTCAAGAGGGAAAGTCTTAGCGGACTAGTCTCGTGGCCGGTTCGAGGTAAGTAATAGATGTGGATGATGACCTGAGGGTTTGAAACCCCGGTATATCACACTGTGACACTATATTGAGGTGAGAGACGTACTCTATGATGAGTGCGGGGTCGATTGTGATTGGGGACTATGGCTTATTCCGCCCGAGTGATGTTGTACTGTGTTGTTGGCTAGAAAATTAGCTGGTAAACCTCCTACTTGGATGGTTATGGATATATCTGGGCTGCGTGCCAGTTATTTTGATTCCGTAGGGATTGTTATCAGTGTTTCCATGATATATAGCATGCTTTCATGATACCAGTCCCGAGCTAAACATTGTCTTGAAATGACTAGCAAAATTTTAAGGTTTTGAACACCTAATTTATAATTACTGATAATCAGAATTAAAAAAATGGTAAGTTTGACTGTGCCTGTGTGGCTTGCATGTATATAGCTGGACTGATAGTGGATCGGGTTGCACGTCGCAGCGTATGTTACTATGATATTGTGCTTGGGCTGTAGGAGCCCCTCCGGAGTCTAAACCCCCACAGTGAGCGCGGGTACCCAAATGGATCGGGCTGCGCGCCGCAACGGTCATGTGCATTGCATTGCATTCATGCATTGATACTTATCTGCTCTATCTGTTAGTACTCATTGATGTTACACTGTTAAATATGTAGTAGTACTGTTGTAGCTTTACGTTGTCATATATTGGGATTTCCTACTTTCAATGTTATTATACATGTCTATTACCGTTGAGTTGGAAGTACTCACTTTACTTCCTGCACCGTGTGGCCAGATTCAGGTACTTCGGGAGCTAGCTGAGTTTTTTGCCGACTTCAGAGTTTCGTTCGGAGTTGTCGAGGTAGCTTCCTGACGTCCGCAAAACCCGACTCCTCCCCTATCCCCTGTTATTTGATTTTCTGCGTATTTCACACTATGTATCATTACAGTCTTATTATACTGTACATGTTAGAGGCTCTAGACTCATGACCCCCAGGTCTTTGGGAAGGTTCTTAAAATTGTTGATTTTCAGATTATTTCTATCTGTCAGTTATACTTTTAGTTTCATCGCTGTTATGATTTTCAAACAAATGGTTTTGAGCTTTATGCTCGGGTTGAGAGTGCAAATGGTTGGGCTTGCCTAGCAGTTGTGTTGGGCACTATCACGACCAGGTTTGGGGTCGTGACAAGTTGGTATCAGAGCCTAGGTTACTAGGCCTCATGAGTCATGATCCGGTTAGTAGAGTCTCGCAAATCGGTACAGAGACGTCTGTATTTATCCTCGAGAGGCTGCAGAACCTTTAGGAAACACTTCATATTCTTGAACTCTTATCGTGCGGCTTTGTTGTTTCGAGAACTAAACTTCTGTATTCTATTCTCTTGCAGATGGCGAGAACTCATGCTACCGGATGTGGCGGACGACCACCATTGCCACCTGCTAGAGGTCGTGGTCGTGGTCGTGGTCGTGGTAAAGCAGCAGGGGCAATACCAGTTGACCCACCAGTTGCCCCTATTCAGGATCAGCCTCCAGCTGTTGATGCTCCAGCAGCACCCGCCCAGGTACCGGCAGTGCCTATCGTGATTCCTGGTCTTTAAGAGGCATTAGCTCAGATCTTATCTGTCTGCACTGGTCTGGCTCAGGCAGTTTCAGCTTCTACTGCCGCAGCTACTTCTCAGACCGGGGGTGGTCATCAGACCCCTACAGCTCGCACACCCGAGCAGGTTGTATAGGGATTACAGACGCCAGAGGCAGCCCCAGCTCAGCCAGCTGCACCGGTTGCTCCAGTAGCGCCAGTCGCACCAGCCCCAGGGAATGTTGTTCCAGTGATGCCAGACGATGAGCAGCGTTGGCTAGAGAGGTTTGGTAGACTTCAGCCTCCGACATTCAGCGGTACTGAGGGCGAGGATGCCCAGGGATTTCTGGACAGGTGTCAGAGGATGCTTCGCACTGCAGGGATCTTAGAGTCTAGTGGGGTGTCTTTTACCACATTCCAGTTCTCAGGACTAGCATTTACATGGTGGGAGGAGTTTGAGAGGCGTAGGCCTGCAGGTGCAGCACCCCTTACTTGGCAGTAGTTCTCCACTCTCTTATTGAAAAAGTATGTGCCGTAGTCTCACAGAGAAGAGCTGCGCCGACAGTTTGAGTGGTTGATCCAGGGTGATATGACAGTGACCCAGTATGAGTTGAGGTTTACGCAGTTGGCCAGACATGCTACGTGGATGATCCCGACAGATCGGGAGAGGATTAGGAGGTTTATAGATGGCCTCAACTATTTGATTCGTATTTTGATGACTAGGGAGAGGGTGGTAGCAGCTTCATTTGAGGAGGTAGTGGATATGGCTCGCCAGATTGAGACAGATCCTCGTCGAGAGCGAGAGGAGAGGGAGTCCAAGAGGCCTCGGGGATTAGGTAGCTACGGTGGTGCTCCATCTAGGGGCCAGTTTCAGCAGGGCAGAGGTTGTTCTTTTAGGCCTCCTCTGACAGGTCGCCCAGAGTACAGTGGAGCTTCTTCCGGCCGTGGCCATCAGGGTTATCAGCAGGGCCAGTCTTCACTTAGTGCCCTTCCAACTCAGAGTTCTACTCCTGCTTCTTCAGCCCATGGCTCATCTGCAGCGAGGGGTTCCCTTCAGTCCCCTTCTCCAGCTCCAGGTAGTTGTTATAAGTGTGGCGAGTTTGGTCACATGAGGAGACAGTGTCTTCGGCTTCGTAGTGGTCGGTCTCAGCAGAGGGATCAACCCTCCTCTTCTACTCCATCTACTTCAGCACCATCCCAGTCAGGTAGGGGTGGGGGTCAGCCAGCTAGAGGTCGCCCCAGGAGTGTTGATCGATCGAGCAGTGGTCAGGCTCGATTTTATGCGCTCCTGGACAGGAGAGACGCTGTTGCATGAGACGCAGTGATCACAGGTATTATCTCAGTTTGCCACAATGATGCTTCTATTTTGTTTGATCCCAAGTCTACATACTCCTATGTGTCTTCAGATTTTGCCCATCATTTGGGTACGACCCGTGGTTGTTTTGCCTGTCCTGTGCATGTATCCACCCCGGTGGGTGATACTATTATTGTGGATCACGTATATCGATCCTGTCTTGTCACTATTGGGGGTCTGGAGACCCGAGTGGAGCTGTTGTTGTTGGGTATGGTAGACTTCGATGTGATTATGGGTATGGATTGGCTATCTCCCTACCATGCTATTTTGGACTGTCATGCCAAGACAGTTACGTTGGCCATTCCGGGTATTCTGAGGACTGAGTGGCGAAGTTCGACTGATTATGTTCGCAGCCGGGTAATTTCTTTCTTAAAGGCCCAGCGGATGGTTGAGAAAGGATGTTTATCATATTTAGCATTTGTGAGAGATGTTGGAGCTGAGACTCCTAGTATTGATTCTGTACCCGTTGTGAGGGACTTCCCAAATATGTTTCCGGCAGACCTGTCGGGCATGCCGCCGGACAGGGATATTGACTTTGGTATTGATTTGGTGCCGGGCACTCAGCCCATCTCTATTCCTCCTTATCGTATGGCACCAGCTGATTTAAAGGAATTGAAGGAGCAACTTCAGGAACTCCTAGATAAGGGGTTCATTCGCCCGAGTGTGTCACCGTGGGGTGCACCGGTATTGTTTGTCAAGAAGAAAGATGGCTCAATGAGGATGTGTATTGATTACAGGCAGTTGAACAAGGTAAAGGTGAAGAACAAGTATCCTCTACCACGCATTGATGATTCGTTTGATCAGCTCCAAGGAGCGAGGTTGTTCTCGAAGATTGATCTTCGTTCAAGCTATCACCAACTGAAGATTAGAGATTTTGATATTATGAAGATAGCTTTCAGGACGAGATATGGGCATTATGAGTTTCTAGTTATGTCTTTTGGG
>MU785850.1:0-15840 GCA_026770625.1 Nicotiana glauca
TTTGAGGAAAAACCCAAACCTAACCTGAATGATACAGAGGCAATCAATTTAGGGGATCAGGAGAATGTTCGGGAATAAAAAATAAGTGTTCCATTAGAAGCTTCGCTCAGGGAAGAAATAATCAAAGCATTGCTTGAGTACAAAGATGTTTTCGCATGGTCATATGATGATATGCCGGGTTTATGTACCGACTTGGTGGTCCACAAATTGCCCATTGACCCCGCATGCCCTCCGGTCAAGCAGAAGCTGAGGAAGTTTAAAACAGATATCAGTATGAAGATCAAAGAAGATGTTACCAAGCAGTTTGATGCGAAGGTCCTCCGGGTCACCCGGTATCCCACCTAGTTAGCTAATGTTGTTCCTGTACCAAAGAAGGATGGGAAGACTAGAGTGTGCGTTGATTACCGTGATCTCAATAAGGCGAGTCCAAAAGACAATTTCCCACTATCAAATATCCATATATTGATTGACAACTATGCCAAACATGAGATTGGTTCTTTCGTTAATTGTTATGCGGGTTATCACCAGATTTTGATGAATGAGGAAGATGCGAAAAAGACGGCATTCATCACGCCTTGGGGAACATATTGTTATAGGGTTATGCCACTTGGGTTGAAGAACGCAGGGGCAACATATATGAGGGCGATGACCACCATGTTCCATGATATGATACATCGGGAAATCAAAGTCTATGTAGATGACGTGATTATAAAGTCGAGAAAGCAGTGTGATCATGTCAAAGACTTGAGGAAGTTTTTCCAGAGACTCCGTAGGTACAACCTCAAACTTAATCCGGCGAAGTGTGAATTTGGAGTTCCGTCGAGGAAGTTGTTGGGGTTTTGGTAAGTCGACGCAGTATTGAGTTAGACCCATCCAAAATCAAAGCCAGTCAGGAGTTACCGCCACCAAGAAGCAAGAAAGAGGTTATGAGTTTGCTCGGCAGGTTGAATTACATCAGCAGGTTCATTGCCCAGCTTACAACGACTTGCGAGTCTATCTTTAAGCTGCTAAAGAAAGATGCTGCGGTCAGATGGACGGATGAATGTCAGGAAGCATTTGACAAGATTAAGGAGTATTTGGCTAGTCCGCCTGTGTTGGTTCCGCCAGAGCCGGGAAGACCCTTGATCCTCTATTTGACAGTTTTGGATAACTCTTTTGGCTGTGTACTGGGGCAGCATGACGTCACAGGAAAGAAAGAGCAGGCGATTTACTACCTCAGCAAGAAATTCACATCTTATGAGGTAAAGTATACTCAGCTCGAGAGGACGTGTTGTGCTTTAACCTAGGTAGCGCAGAAATTGAAACATTACTTGTCATCATATACCACCTATCTCATCTCAAGGTTGGACCCATTGAAGTACATTTTTCAAAAGCCCATGCCCACAGGGAGGCTCGCGAAATGGCAAATCCTGCTCACAGAATTTGATATTGTCTACGTGACCCGAACTGCGATGAAAGCACAGGCGGTGGCTGATCATCTAGCCGAGAACCCAGTTAATGATGAGTATGAACCGTTGAAGACATATTTCCCTGATGAGGAGACAATGCACGTTGAGGAATTAGAACAAGTCGAAAACCAATTGGTGGAAGTTGTTCTTTGATGGGGCTGCCAATACCAAAGGCGTTGGGATAGGAGCAGTACTTATTTCTGACACAGGGCAACATTACCCTGTTACAGCTCAACTTCGCTTCTACTGCACCAATAACATGGCTGAACACGAGGCATGTATCTTGGGTTTGAGGTTGGCTATAAACATGGGTGTCCAGGAGATCTTGGTCATGGGCGACTCAGATCTTCTGGTGCATCAGATTCAGGGAGAATGGGAGACGCGAGACTTAAAGCTCATACCGTACCGGCAGTGTTTGCATGAACTTTGTCAACGGTTCTAGTCAATAGACTTCAGGCACATCCCAAGGATTCATAATGAAGTTGCTGACGCTTTGGCCACTTTGGCATCGATGTTGCATCATCCAGATAAGGCGTATATGGACCCGTTGTAGATTCAGGTCCGAGATCATAATGACTATTGTAACATGGTGGAGGAAGAGCTTGTTGGTGAGCTGTGGTTTCATGATATCAAAGAATACCTCAGGATGGGAGTATATCTGGTACAGGCCACATGGGATCAAAAGAGAGCCATTAGATGCTTAGCAAGCAGATTTTTCTTCAGTGGGGGATTGTTGTACAAAAGAACTCCAGATCTTGGTTTACTGAGGTGCATGGATGCTAAACAGGCCACAGCTATCATGACCGAGATACATGCGGGAGTTTGTGGACCTCATATGAGTGGATCTGTATTGGCAAAGAAGATTCTCCGAGCAGGTTATTATTGGCTTACTATGGAACGGGATTGTATCAGTTTCGTGCGCAAGTGTCACCAATGCCAGGTAAACGGAGATTTGATCCATTCTCCACCATCTGAGTTACATACAATGTCAGCACCATGGCCCTTTGTTGCTTGGGGGATGGATGTCTATGGGCCAATCGAGCCAGCGGCGTCTAATGGGCACAGGTTTATTCTAGTAGCCATTTATTACTTCACTAAGTGGGTTGAGGAAAAAACTTTCAAATCGGTGACCAAGAAGGCAGTGGTCGATTTTGTGCATTCAAATATCATTTGTCGATTCGGAATCCCGAAGGTAATTATCACAGACAACGGTGCCAATCTCAACAGCCATCTGATGTCAGAAACATGTCAGCAGTTTAAGATCACGCACCGCAATTCCACCCCATATCGTCCGAAGGCAAATGGAGCGGTCGAGGCAGCTAACAAGAACATCAAGAAGATACTTCGGAAAATGGTGGAAGGGTCCAGGCAGTGGCATTGGTAGGGGCCATTAGGCTATCGCACTACTGTTCGCACTTCAGTAGGGGCGACTCCTTATTCATTGGTATATAGTACGGAGGTAGTGATACCTGCAGAGGTTGAAATACCATCCCTTCGGATTATCGCCGAGGCGGAAATTGATGATGATGAGTGGGTCAAAGCCCGTTTGGAACAATTGAGCTTTATTGATGAAAAGAGATTGGCAGCAGTATGTCATGGACAGTTATACCAATAGAGAACGGCGAGAGCATATAACAAGAAAGTGCGTCCGCGGAAGTTTGAAGTAGGGCAATTGGTGTTGAGGCATATCCTACCTCACTGGGTTGTGGTAAAAGGAAAGTTCGCCCCCAACTGGCAGGGTCCATTTGTTGTAACCCGAGTGTTGTCCAATGGTGCATTGTATCTAATAGACGTGGAAGGGAAATGTGTAGAAATGGCTATCAACTCTGATGCAGTCAAGCGATACTATGTATGACCCAAATCTAAATCTCAACGAAGTTGAAATGTGTCAAAAACCACGGGTGCACTGGTGCGACGTGGTTCGAGATGTATTTTCATGATGTTGCAATTCTTATAAAAATAAAATAATAATAATAATAATAATAATAATAATAATAAAAGCGGGTTACCAATAAAAGGCACATAAGTGAGAACATATTTTGAAATCAGATAAAATCAAATACAACAGTTGAGCGACCGTGCTAGAACCACGGAATCCGGGAATGCCTAACACCTTCTTCCGGGTTAACAGAATTCCTTACTCAGATTTTTGATTCGCGGACTGTTAAGAGAGTCATAATTTCCTCGGTTTGGGATTTGACCGGTGACTTGGGACACCATTAATCTCCCAAGTGGCGATTGAATTTTAATAATAAATCCCGTTCCGATTGTCCTTTAATTGAAAAAACTCTTTTACGCCTTTTGGGGGTGTAAGGTAAAAAAAGAGGTGTGACGAGGGGAAACAGGTACAAGGGGAACTCGTAAACGAGGGGGTACTGGTTCTGGGGGAACTGGTAAACAGGGGGGAATTGGTTCTTAAAATTTTGAATTAGTACACAGGAGGAACTGGTGATACAGAGGGAACTAGTAATCGTAACTTAAGGCATTGCTTCAGGGGGAACATCTTGATTTGCTCTCTGATGCCCTAGTTCAGAACTTATAAATTTTTAAGTTTGTCATCATCAAAAAGGGGGGAACTGATAGATCTTAAATATTTTTGCCTTATATTTTGATGATCTAACAAACTTTCCTGTAAGAACCAGTTAGGGAACCTGACCTACTCGGGACTGATGCAAACCTCAATGGACTCTAGTAAAAGTTGAATTGCTCACAGACAGGAGCTAGGAAACAAACAAGGAATTGATGCTCCTGCGGTTCCTGTATAGTAGCACAAAGTTATTTGGACACAGCCGGAACTGAAGTGACTGCTGGCACTGTTTCTACCGCACTACAATATGCTGACATCCCACTCATTCTCTAACCAAACAAAGTATTCACATCATTTCAAGTGATGTGATCGAGTTGTACCAAAGGGGATTTTATACAAAACATCACAAATGGGTTTCAGTTTCATTCACTCAAGCATCAAGCAAAAACAAAAAAGATTATTCTATCAAGCTTGAAGAACAAGGTTGAACGCCACTACGGACCAGTACCTAAACGATTGATTATTGCGGTCCAAGTTGAGTTGTAACCTTGTTATTGCACGTACAATATCTCCTAAATTTCTTACTTAGAAGTTTACTGATTAGGAATCCTCTTGTAAATCCTCAGACTCGTTGAATTTAGGTTGTGGCTAGATTTAATCATAAAGAAAAGTCTTTGTAATCATAGGGTTACAAAGTGGTTTGCGGTGACAACACCACAAGTTAGAAAAATCCTTTGTAACTAGGATAGTCACAAAGTGGCTTGTGGTAAAGGTACCTCAAGTTAGTTTAAAGTCTTTACAACCGGTAGTATTGTAAAGTGGCTTGTAATAGGTAAGATTACAAGTTAGTGAAGTTAAAAGCCTACAAGGTAGGTCATGGTTTTTTGATCCCCTTGTGTGGGATTTTTTTACGTCGAAAATCCTCTGCCTTATTTACTTACTGCTTTATTAAGTACTCTCCCCAGAAACTTGTAGAGGACGAAGTACTCTATGATTTGGTGGACCCATACAAACTAACAATAAATACTACTTTGTTTATTCATTGGAGAATATTACATTTCTCTTTGGTCCGTACATACATTCTAGGAGTCCCAACCTGCTTTGTTTATTCATTGGAGAATATTACATTTCTCTTTGGTCCGTACATACATTCAACGAGTCTCGGTCTATCTAGTCCCTTCACGGCTCGGCCTAGAGATATAGTCGATAGGCGGGGCGATGAACTAAATACCTAAACTTCAAGATGCCCCCTTTGTCGCCTCATTAAAAACCTCCCCGAGAAAACCCAATTGGAACAAAACTTGGGTGAGGGAAAATGAGTAGGACTTGGAGGACGTCCATCTTTAGAAGTTGAAGTATTTGAGGTGGGCGACGTTCCAATTGTTTGGTAGTAGTTTTCCCTCCATTATTTCTAGTTGGAATGACCCTTTGTTTGTTGTTGCCGCAATTTTATATGGTCCATCCAAATTCGTTGCCAGCTTTCCTTCTCATGGGCTTTTGCTCGCTTGTGTATTGGCTTTGAGTACATAATCCCCTACCTTGAGTGGTCTGACATTGGCTTTTTTGTTGTAGTACCATTCTGCTTGCTGTTTTTGAGCTATCATTATTACATAGGCCATGCCTCTTCATTCATATGTTTTGTAGAGGTATTGCTTTCTGCCTTCATCCTTACTTGGTCAGCTCTCGTTGGAGTATCTTAAACTTGGCTCCTCGACTTCGAACGGTATCACTACATCAACCCTGTAGACTAGTGAATATGGCATTTCTCCTATGCTTGTTTTTGGCGTGGTGCGATATGCCCATAGTACTTCTGATAGCATTTTCGGCCACAGTCCTTTTGTGCCATCAAGCTTCTTCTTCATGATGTTTAGTGTTGTTTTGTTGGAGGATTTTGCGTGACCATTGCCTGTGGGATGATATGGCGTGGAGAGTATTTGCTTGATGTGCCATTTTTCGAAGAATTCAACGGTCTTTTTTCGGTGAATTGGGGTCCGTTATCATAATTGATTTCTTTGAGGATGCAGAATCAGAATATGATGTTCCTCCATATGAATGTGATAACTTACTTTTCGTGTATTTGGGCGAATGCACCTACTTCTACCTACTTGGAAAAATAATCGGTCAAAATCAAAAGAAATCTTATATTACCTTGTGCCGCTGGAAGGGGTCCGACGATGTCCATCCCCCATTTGATGTATGGCCAAGGCAATGTAACAGAGTGGAGGTGCTCGCCTGCCTGGTGGATCATTGGACCATATTTTTGGCTTTTTCCGATTTTCTAACAAAGTTAGCGGCTTTCTTTTTCATGGTCGGCCAGTAATATCCTGTCCATATGAGGCATCTAACGAGGTCTCAATTAGCGGTATGTGCTCCGTAATGGCCTTCATGTACTTTTTAAAGGACGCGCCTAGTTTGGTTTGGCCATAGGCACTTCACCAAGGGATCGCCAAACTTTCTTTTGCAACATTCATGGTTGATGATGCAGTATCGGGCCGACTGCATTTGAAGCTTCTTGGATTCTTTTTTGTCGGGTGGGAGCACTCCGTCCTGCAAATATGACATAATAGGGTTGCGCTAGTCCTAAGTAAGTTTATTGTGCGTACCTCAATTTGGTCTATCGACGAACGTAGGAGGGTGACCATGTTTTCTTTTCCGCTTATGTTCTTGGTGGCCTCTACTAATTTGGCAAGGCCATCTGCTTTGACATTTTATGCTCGGGACATCTGGTCGAGTTGGCACTCGTCGAACTCGGGCAGTAGCTTATGAATTCCTGCTTGATATTTTTGTGGCCTTTGTTCTTTTATTTGGAAAGTCCCTATGACTTGGTTGACAACGAGTTGTGAGTCACATCAAAGGATGACCCGCCGTGATCCATACTTGAGAGCTAGTTTTAGTCCTGCAATTACGGCCTCAAACTCGACCTCATTGTTAGTCATGTCAGGACATTGTATGGACTGGCGAATGACTTCGCCCGTTGGGACCTCAAGCACGAGTCGCAGTCCAGATCCTACTGCGTTGGAGTCACCATCGGTGTACAAGACCCATAGGTCCGGTAACTTGGGAGAGGTAGAGGCGGCTTCCTGCTTGGCCTCAGGTGATATTTTGGCATTAAAGTCGGTGGCGAAGTTGGCAAGTACTTGCGACTTTATCATTGTTCACGGCTGATATATTATATCGTGCTTGCTTAATTAGATGGCCCATTTGGCCAATCTACCCAACAAATCGGGTTTATGTGAGATGTTTCTTAGGGGAGAAGGTCGTGACCACTGAGACGGGGTGGCATTGGAAATAGGGTATCAACTTTCGTGAATCTACGACTAATGCTAGGGCTAGTTTCTAGAGGTGAGGATACCTAGTTTCGGCATCAACCGGGGTTTTGCTAATGTAATGGATTGGATATTGCGTAACTTTGTTTTCACGAACCAAGACTGCGCTTACAACGACGTCAGACACGACCAGGTAGATTGAGAGACGTTTGCTAAGTTTGCCTTGGCGAGTAATGAGGACAAGTATGCTTTTAGTTCCCTTAGGGCATTGATGCATTCGGAATTCCATTGGAGTCCATTGAACTTTTTGAGAATGTTAAAGAATTTGTGACATATCTCAGAGGATTGTGAGATGAATCTCGACAGGGCGGCTACATGGCCGCTCAGCTTCTGCACTTATTTATAGTTGGTAAAAATTTCAGGTATTCCCTCTATAGCCTAGATTTGGTCGGGATTGAACTCGATGCCTCTCTGCGACCCAAAAAAATCGAGAAACTTTCCCGAGGTCATGCTGAAAGCACACTTCTCAGGGTTCAGCTTCATGTTGCATCGTTTGAGTATGTCGAAGGCTTCCATCAGGTGGTCGATGTGGTCCTCTTTTCTTTTTGATTTGACTAACTTGTCTCTATATAGACTTCCATAGTTTTCAGGAGTTGCTATTTGAACATCTTGGTGACCAACCTTTGATAGGTCGCCCCTGCATTTTTCAACCCAAACGACATGACTCTAATCTCTATAGAAGTACGTCCGTTGGTGGGTAATGAATGTGGTTTTTTCTTGGTCCTTCTCCTCTATGAAGATTTGGTTATAGCCTAAGTAGGCGTCCAAGAAGCTTAATAGCTCGTGTCTTGTTGTTGTGTCAATGAGTTGATCGATGCGAGGGAACGGAAAAGAGTCTTTCAGTCAGGCTTTGCTTAGGTCTGTGAAGTCTATGCACATGCGCCATTTCCCATTTTTCTTTTTCACCATGACCATGTTAGCGACTCATTGGGGGTATTTCGACTCTCGAATGGAACCGTTGGTTAGCAAATTTTCTACTTCTTCATGGACGGCATCATTGATTGCAGCATTGAACTTTCTTCTGATTTGTTGTACCAGCGGGCAGAGTGGATCGACATTCAGCTTGTGTGTTGCAACATCCTTCGGGATACCTGGTATATATGCATGAGAGAAAGCAAAAAGATCGGCGCTGTTAGTTAAAAATTTATGGAATTTACCTGGTTCTATGAGTTTGTGGTCAATGTAGGCTTTTTGGCTGTGGTTGCTTTCCTCCAGTTGGACGGTATCGAGGTCTTCCACCATTGACCCTGTGGCTTCCATGATGTTGGGGTCTTTAACAACGTCTACTTGTTCGTTAGACTCGGGCCCCGACTTTGGTAATTGCTATAATCCTGAGGCTTCCTCTTTTAACCGCTGAGTGTATGTGCAATCTTGGCCGATGCGGTAGCATTCTTGAGCTGTGCGTTGTCCATTGCGGATGCTGACCCATGGGGTAGGGAACTTGATGACCAGATATAAATTGGACATGATAGCCCTCATGGCGTGTATCCAGGGTCTTCATATAATGGTGTTATAGGATGTATCTTGGTTCATAACATGGAATATTATTTTCAAGGTGACGCCCCCCGGCCAGAATGGGCAATGTTATTTCTCTAGAGGTTCGTTCAACTGCATTGTTAAAACCTGTTAGTGTTATGCAATGTGGTACTATCTTATCCTCGAGTCTCATTTTTCTGAGAGCTTGAGGGTGGATAATACATGCACCCCTCCTATTGTCTAATATGATTCTTTTTACATTGGTGTATGAAATTCGTAAAGTAATGACAAGAGTTTCGAAATGAGGAAAGCTCAAACCGTGGTATCCGACTTATCGAATATGATACTGTCTTTGAGGTCATCAAATCGTTAATGGATGATCGATCGCTTCAATTTGTGTATGGTGGTAAACTTCACATGGTTGATTGTTGCTTCATCACCTCCGCCAATGATTATATGTATGGTGCGAGCGGGGGAGGGTGGCTTTGGGGGGTCTTTATGTGGTTCTCGTCCACGGGCGAAATTGGCTCTATCTCGATCGCTCATCAGTTCCTCTAAATATCCTTAGTGGAGCATGTTCGCTACTTCTTGTTCTAGGGCTATACAATTATTGGTCTTGCGACCCCGTTCCTGATGGAACTCGTAGATGGCATTCGACTTTCTAAAATTTGGGTCTGACTTTATCTTTTGTGACCATTTAACCTTGGGGCCAAACTTCTCCAGGGCGTAAACTATTTCTGAAGGAGACACACAAAAATTATGAGAAGATAATAGTGGAGGCATACCTCTTTCGTCTTGGTGAGTTTTTGTTTGTCGCGGGGTGGGCCCTTCGATTTGGCGGGGAGATAGTGGGATGGTTGCTCTATTTTATGTTTGGTGCCTTTCCCGATTGAGGCGCAGGCCTACGTGATATCTTCGGCTATCATTTCGAAGATCTTTCCTTGATTCCATTTGGATTGTCGTTAGCCGTTGGGTCGGACCATTGAGGTATTTTTCATATGTCCTCACCCCGGCACAGTAAGCGTTGTGAATTTCTTCCTAAGTGGTGGGAGGGTATTTTATGAGTCTGCTTAATAACTTTTCGGTCGCCCTTGACCCGTTCCTGTTCAACCCGTTTTGAAAGACCGCTACCGCCATCCCTTCTAATTCATTTGGCAGGCTCATTCTTACCCTATTGATACGGGTGAGGAAGTCCCTGAGTCCTTTGCCAGGCGACTATTTCATGGCAAATATGTCATTCACTCTGGCTTCTGCTTTTTTCGCCCCGGCATGGGCGATGACAAACTTGTCGACCATTTCTTTGAACGTCATTATGAAACGTGCTGGTAATCTTGAGTACCATGTTAAGGCTCCCCCAGTTAGGGTTTTGCCGAACTTCTTCAGCAGCACCAACGATACCTGCTCTTTCGAAAGGTTATTGCCTTTTAGTGATGTGACATAATGAATGATATGGTCTTCAGGGTCCGTTGTACCGTCGTATATTTTTAAATATGGTGTCATTTTAAAAGTTTTGGGTATGGCATGTAGGGCTGCCTCCTCGTTGTATGGTTGTTCCACGAATCAGCCGACGTTCCATTTTGGCAAGGGTTCTGGGCACCTGGTATCTTATCAATTCTTTCTTGGTGCTCCCTCATTTGGTCGCAGAGAGTTTTATTCTCATTCTCCATTTTTTCCATTTTCTTTAGAACAGCTACGAGGGTGTCATTTTCTACATCAAACACGGTGTGAGGGTTACCTGTTTGGGAAGGAGCGTGTTGCTCGTTGATGGTTATTAGGGTGTCAACTCGTGCGGTGTTCCAATTCGCTCTTTGAGCGGGTTTATCGAGTATAATGCTTAGGTTACCTGTCAGCCACACCTCTTATAACTTTTTCACTCTGGGCGATGCTTCTTCCGTCGTGGACATGGAAGCTCCCTTCTCATGTGAAGCGGTTACACTCCCATGAGGAGGGGGTGAATCTCTTTTCCTGGGTGAGGCGCTCGATGTCACATTCTCCTCGTCTTCCCTGTCCACCTCGTGATGGTGCCTAGGAGATTGGCAGTGACATCCATCATTGCTTTCAGTCTTTCCTCTCATTTCCGTGCCATTGTTAGCTTGTGCAAGCAAGAGAAAAAAAAGGCTTTTTTTTAGTTCTAGAAGAAACTAAACTTCTTAACTAAGAACTCCCCACAGACGGTGCCAAATTATTTGACCAGAAAGTTTTAAACCCTTTTAGTTAAACCAATTTAATAAATAGATATGAGGTGAATCCAGTTAAAAGTAATAAAAATCCAAAATCAATCAACTTAGACAATATGTGTCTGCGTTCAAGTTAACAAGTGCTGAGTTGATACTCAATGACTAGTACTTAATACGAGGACGAAAACATATAATAAAGGTGATAAATGGAATTAAATGTAATAAGAAGGAATTTGTCATCCAAATTTTAGATGAGATGGATGATTCGTTAATCTGACTACACTGTGTGACAACAGACCAATGAAGTGAACTTTGTATTCTTGGATCTTGTGAACTAAAGAGGAATATTCTGTGATGGAACCAAACAAGAGAAACAAAACCAGCTTTTTCTATATTCCTAATTGTCAACTTTTTACAAGATGTTCTTTTACAAAAGTTCTGATCCCTCGTCTGTTTCTTCTTTCTTTCTATTTATAAGGGAATAGATCACGCCCAACTATGCCTTATAAAAAGGACACGCGGACATTGCAAATATAATCTGAGTATTTAGCTCAGAGTCGAACCCACAAGGAATTAACCTATCAATTACTTTCGTTGGACTTACTAAATTCTACTGAATCAACTTTCCAAACGTTGTAAATAACAATTGGTTGTATTTCTACTAACTACGAATGAAAGTAAATAAACAACTGAAAACTAACTATGATTAAGTTGTAAACAATTAGGAGAAGGTTCTAAGGTTATGATTTCCCCTATTGATGGAATCCCTTTCGGTTATGTTTCACATAGAATTGCCTAATCATCTCTATCAATCATGAGCACTATTATTACCGTAAGTCTCTCCCGAGTAATCACGACAATTTACTAGACGCTCTCTCCCGAGTTACGCTAGCTGACTTTATTTGTTACAGTTAGATTTCACTCAAGGCTTCATTATCCCTAATCCCGCCTTTAAACCCTCATTTATTGATCCCTCATATACTTTGGGAGTGGTGTTGTTCAACAATTGACCTAAATATACAGTCTCTCCCGAGTTATGCACACTAAAGCACAACTAATTGAGGATCCTGTCAATTAATTACAATAAGAACACAGTTGAACAAATAGAGATTAAACCGGACAAACTATATTAACATAACAAGAAGTTCATCCCTCAATAGGTTCCATCAAAACTCTAGACTAGGAAATTAGCTACTCGTGACAAAACAAGATGAAAATACTAAATTATTCATAATGGGTAATTGCAAGAAAATAAAAGAGATAGAAAAACTCTAATGTTTGGTTGATCTTCTCACACTTATTCTTGCCTCCAAAAGTAGTCTAAAACAAGCTTAAAACAATCTTGGGCAAGCTTCTAAAGCTTATGAGATTTGGAACAAGTTTTTCCGAATTTACACTTTGTCCCCAAAATTCCTGACGCGTGAACAGTGCACCGCGGTCGCAGTACGACCGCGGCTCGACCGCGGTGGGAGCTGACCATTCTGCCTCGAGCTTTAATCCGCCGTGGTTCCACCGCGGTCGCGGTGGAATTTGCCCAGGCCATTTTCTCACTTCTTTGTGCTTGGGTACTTCTCGAGTGGGCGTTTTCTTCACATTATTCCGTGGTGCTTTCTCACTTAGAATATTCCCTGCGAAATAAAAGAACACTATTTAGAGCATTTTGTTGGTAATTTACCTATAAAACAACAACAAAGCATGGTAATATTAAGGTGTAAACATCATCTATATAGCCTAATATCAGATATTCCTAGAAAATCCTAAAAAGATACAATATGGGGAAATATTCAGCAGAATATTCTTATTCATAATCCTAGGAACATTCTAATAGTTGCAGCCGTTTACCCTTCGCTCAACCTCGATACTGGTCTCTCCCTTTGAATGACTCCTCGCTACTGGACAACGTTTGGTTTGGACCTCGACCTCAGCTTGTCCGTCCGCATTTGATAAACTAGACATAATTTTGACATCAACTCATTGAAAATACTCCTAATTATGTCTTTGCACGGAAGAGTTACGTGAAACTTGAACATTACATCTTTAAAACATAAAGTTGATAAAAAATTTATCATTCCCGTGAGTCATAAACTTTGACCTACATTGAGCTGCAGAAAAGGAATTGGATGACACATTATACCTTTGTGTCGTCAGTGGAATTAAGGATTGTGGCAGAGTGGAATAAATACTTCTTTATTCTTAATTAGCAGGTTTGGATTTGAGTCTAGAATATAAAATTGTCTTTGTTAGAAAATATTTTTCCCTTTTATTAAAACTTTCTAACGTGAATCCAGATTTTATTACACCAATACAGATATCTAATATCAAATGAAAAAAGAAATGAAGTCGAATTAGTGGCTGAAGGAGTAAGTAATACCTGATGGACAAGTGCCGAGCACAGTATGGTTCAACTGATCCACCACAAAAAATGTTGCAGATTCGGTCAATATCCTGACCTTGTTCTCGTATAAGGTGTAAAAAGAAATGTTTCTTTAAGCGTAATATTTTTTACAAATTACAATTTTCTATTTCTGGAGTTAATCTCATTATATGTTCGGAATCCATTTGGGTTACACGTTACTTGATATTAGCTTCTTCTTTTCTTGGTTTTGAATTCGGTATCTAGTATTCATATTTGACATTTTAAATTAATTTAGATTTGTATTGCGTTAAAAATATTAAATAAGAACGTCTATTAATAAGACTTTTTAAAGCTTGAACTCGAAATTTGTGATTAAGGATAAAAGGAAGACCATAAACTTTAGGAATTGATATTAGCAGCTTTTCACATGCAAGATTGTCATTATAATCCCTTATATTTAGTTTGACTAAGTTGTCACGATTTAAGTCATTTGTGATGTAACAAATAAAACAGAAAAAATATTAATATAAGACAAATAAGGCGATTACAGACTAAAACTTAGAATTTGAAATACAAACTATTCAGATAATAATTCGAAATAACTAACACAAACTATTTAGATAATACTTCGAAATAACTAAAATAACAATTATGCATCAATCCTCAATAAGTTAAGAAATTAATAATTCAAAAAAGTGAAAGTATATTACGTTACATTGTTGGGTATTAAAGAAAGACTATCTACTACTGTTTGATAATTAACTAATCATCCTTAACAATCTTTGCAAGTCGAAATTCAGAAGTCGAAAGTACGATACATTTAAAAACATGAAGTAGAAATTAATACTAGTAAATCATTAAAAACGTCATAAGAAGTTGAAAGTAAGTACATTTAATTTTGTGAAAAACATTATTTAAAAAAAAAAAGACAGCAACTTTACCCCCACTAATGCATCCCCTATTTAATGAAACGGTAACATTTCCCGCTAATACTGGACTGTTCTTATTCTGCACTATTCCCAAATGCATGACATTACTCCAAAAAAACGATAAGGAAAAAAAAAAACTGAAATAATTACCAACTGTTGAAAGAAGGTCGTCCAAAGGAGAGGATAAAATCGTCATTTCAAATTAATGAGAGTGACAGAGCATAAGGATTAGGGTAATCTGGTATAGTTAATGACTAGCTAAGAATCTCACAAGTGGTAAAGACCTTCATTATCTTCAAATAATTGCAAGATTAGCTCTTACCTGTACCACCAGATAGGAGTGTACAAGCCAAACCATCAAGCCAAACTGAACCGTCGAACCAAGTCAAACCGAAGAAAAAAACCGACTTGTGGTTTGGTTTGGTTGGTTTGGTGTTGGAAAATAAAAAACCGAACACTATTGGTTTGGTTTGGCATTAACAAAAAATAAGTCAAACCAAATCTAAACCAAACCGACGTTATATATAAATCAATTTTAAAAAATATATACATAAAAAATAATCATTAAAATCTAATTTGTAAGTATTTTCTAAACTATTTTATAGTTTTCAATGTCTTGAGATATTACGCATTTATTTGTGGGCTTGTAAATTCACTATCCACTAAGTAGATTCTATCTACATAACCTAAATATCAAGCCCAAACTAAAATCCAACAAGATAAAAAACAATAAAATAGATTATTCCATATCTTCCCTGTGAGCACGTGATTTTTACCCTAAGCAAATTATTCCAAAAATGTCAAATAAAATAACTGGGACAATTTTAAAAATTGTGTTGCATTTTTGTGTTAGTTGGTCACATAATAAATCATATTAAAAAATACAAAAATATGCATATATTTTAAGATTTTTAGTTTTTACATTTTAGTATTAATGCATTTTAAAAAAAATGGAAGAAAAATCGGAAAAATAGTTCATTTTAGATTTTTAGTATTTTAATTAAAAATTACTACAAAAGGGTTATTAAATAAATTTTAGAGTTTAATTAGTATAATTGTTAAGTTTAATTTTAATTTTATAAAATCAGAAAAATACAAAAAAATATACATATATATACATATTTACACAAAGAGTTGGGCCAAAAACACACCCAAAACACCCCTAAAGTACCCAGCCCAAAACAATTATAGCCCACCCGTCCGGTCTCTATATGTAGGAAAATCAAACGACGTCGTTCAGTCGTAGGAAATCTAGACCGTTGAATTTTGATCAAACGGTCAGACTATACAAGCCAGTTTACTTACCAAACGACGACGTTTTGAATCGTTAAATCTGGACCGTTCATTTGTTTGATCCAACGGGCAGGATTGAACCGTCACCCAATCAAACGACGTCGTCCCATTTTATAATATCAGATCATGCAATATACCAGTGAACGACGTCGTGTGAGGTTCCAGGATTTGATCTCGACCGTCTATACGCATAAATCTAACGGTCCCTAAACTATCAACACTTATACATAAAATTGTCTGAAGATGAATCAAACATCAGAGACAATACTTCGTCTTCCTCGTATCTCTATAGGTCACCGGACTAGTTC
>MDKF011002624.1:0-28571 GCA_026770625.1 Nicotiana glauca
ATGACTCCTTCAACTTTATTTACAGCACTCATATCTGCTACAATATTAATACTCCTAGTTGTATGTTGTTCTCCACGAATTTGGCATATCCCCCATGGTGATGGAAATTTCATAACTTGATGTAGAGTTGATGGGACAGCGTCCATATCATGAATCCACGGTCTCCTCATGATTATATTGTAGGCCATCTTCATATCTACTACCTGAAATTTTGTATCTTTCACAACCCTCTCTGCAAAAGTTATTAGAATTACCTCTCCTTTAGTTACTACACTGGAATTATCGAACCCTGATAAAGTATGCGCCTTTGGAACCATCTTATCCTCCTCTTGCATTTCTCGTAGTACCCTTAACAGGATGATATTTGCAGAACTCCCTGGATCAATCAAAACTCGCTTTGCATTAGTATCATGTACAAGTAAGGATATTACCAGTGCATCGTTGTGGGGGGTGATCACTCCTTCTGTATTTGCATCATCAAAAGTGATACTTTCATCTTCTGAGGTCTGTCGCACTCGCTTTCCGTGCGTGTTTGTTACTTTGGAAGCTTTATTTGAAGCTGAATATATTACTCCATAAATATCTTCTCCTCCACTTATAACATTCACGGTTCTCTTGGGTGATGGGGGCTTTAGTGGTTCTTGTCTATTTTTCATATAGGCTTGCTTACCTTTCTCACTAAATAACTCAGTGAGATACCCTTGTTTAAACAGATGGTCCACTTCACTTTGCAAGAATCTACATTCTGAAGTCTTATGCCCGTGATCATTGTGAAATTCATACCAATGATCTGGATTGCGCTTATTTGGATTTGACCGCATCTCTTTCGGCCACCGTAACTTATCTCCCATGCTCCTCAAAACTGCTACGAGCTCGGAGGTAGTGACATTGAAATTATATCCACCAAATCTTGCCTTCAAACTTCCATCATCATCTCGCGACTCTTGTCTATTTCGATCATTCCTGAACCTTGATGAAGAACCAGATTCCCTGTTTCTTGATTTTCGATCATATCGTTGATTTTCCTGTTTTGACCGTGAATCTTTTCCTGCAGGACCCATATAAGGATCGTACCTGTTTTTACCTGATCTTTTATCGGTTTCAGATCTCCTAGAACTGCTCCTTTCTTCATGTTGAAATCGAGGCACGGTATCTTCTTTGATTCGCAACTTTGTACTATACCTGTTATAAACATCATTCCACGTGGTTGCATGGAATTCTCGAAGGCTTTCTTTAAGTCTTCTCGTGGCTTCTGAACTTTTATCATTTAAGTTGCTTGCAAAAGCTATTGCAGCCCAATTATCAGGTACACGGGGTAAAGTCATCCTTTCCCGTTGGAATCTATCAACAAAATCTCTGAGCAATTATGAGTCCCCTTGTTTGATTTTGAAAATGTCTTCCATTATCTTCTCAACCTTTTGAGCTCCTGAGTGCGCCTTAATAAAAGAATCTGCAAGCTTAGCAAAAGAATTTATAGAATTTTCAGGCAAAAGAGAATACCAGGTTAGTGCACCCTTGGTGAGTGTTTCTCCAAATTTCTTGACCAACACGGACTCAATTTTCTGCTTGGTTAAATCATTACCTTTGACACCTATAGTAAATGCCGTCACATGATCACGTGGGTCCGTTGTGCCATCATACTTTAAGATGTCAGGCATTTTGAACTTTTTAGGGATTGGAAGGGGAGCAGCACTTGGTTTCCAAGGTTGTTGTGAGTATTTATACACATCTACTCCATTGATCATTGGGGGGATCCAGGGATTTGCTCGATGCGCTCGTTTTGTTCTTTGAGCTGTTTCTGCAAAGTTAGTACCAAATTATTTGTATTACCTGGATCCGTTTCTCATGGTTCGCTGGGGGTTCCCTCATTTGCAGAATTAACAAGGCCAGAACGTGGATTCTCCAATGTATTGTTATTAGGCGTAGGTGTGGGTGGTGTAGTAGGTAACCGGCTAACTAGAGTTTGAAGAGCTTGGCTGACCCGTGCATCAATTATTTTTTGTAAAGCTTCATCTGGTCCCTCAAAATGTTCAGATTGTCCTTGCTCGTCAGCATGAGATTCTAGTGCAGGAGTACCTTCACGATATTGATGTGGTGAATTTTGAGGGGAAGGAACTACGTTAATATTGTGTAAATCTCTTTGATTCTGATGGATTTGATTTTCATTAGCAATATTGTTGTTATTGTTGCTTGACATGATGATAACAACAAATAAAATGTAACTTAAAAAGGAATAAATTATCAGATTCCCGGTAACGGAACCAATTTGTTTAACCAAAAAATAAAATTTCGGTTAAAACTAGAAATTAAGAGAAAAATTAGGTTACTGATAATCAGGAGACGAAAAGAATAAGAGACTTTTGAGAATAATAAAGCAGTAAATAAGTTTGTATTGCAGTGTAATATCAATGATATTCCCCCCTTACAAATGCTAAGATCTCCTCCTTTTATAGTTGCCATTTCTAATAAAAGGTATAACGCCTTAGCCTTAAAAAGGCAATTATGAGCATTAAATGATATTAAATGAAACGTTACACAATCATTCCTATTCAATACTGATTTGCTGACGTATTTGATATTAAATACTGAATTTAGACTCATTTATGCCATCGGATTCATATCTTCAATTCCTTCTGACCTCCTGGCTTTAATTAAGTTAAATAGATACGAGACTCGTATTATTTGAATAACATCCCGTGCCTATTTAACTTTCTTCTCCTCGTATCTGATATTGCCCGTGCCTCTTAACTGATCATCATATTTTGACCATTTGACCAGTCCAAGTGTCATGCCACGTCACCTTCAATATAAATTCAGTTTTTTCCCAATACAATAGCAATATGTAAGCTTTTATGGAACATCTGCACAAAGAAGGAGAAATTATGGGTGATATGGGTACATCCGTACTGCATTAAAGACAAAACTGTATGGGGCACCGAACCAAACAATACTTCCTGGATCATGCAGAAAATATTCAAGGTTAAATACTACTTTGAGGCTGTTGGATACACTGGAAAAAAATTCTCAGATGGAAAGATTCTTAATTCGACAAATCTATAAAATATGCAAGGTGAATTCTAGAAGGTGATATGGAGAAAGCTAGTATGTAATAATCAGGAATTGCCAAAGTGGACCTTTATCATGAGACTAGCATTGCTTAATAGGCTTGCTACAAAAGACAAATTGGCAAAATAGGGTATCATTCCTAATCAAATATGCAAACTTTGTGAAAAAGAGAATGAAACAGTGCAATATTTTTTCTTTAAATGTGAAGTCACTGGAAATATATGGCAGCGACTACTGTGCTGGCAAGGAATATAGAGAGTGAAGAAAAAGTGGCAAGAAGAGATCCAATAGATAGAGCAGTTTGCAAAAGGCAAGAGTGTTGAGGTTGCAGTATGTAGAATGACCTTTGCAAGAACGATTTATCATGTCTGCCAGGAAAGAAATTGTATCATTTTCCAGAAGAATAAGAAATCTGCCAAAGCCATATCTCGACTAATCATTCAGAAAATTCATGTGAGGACTAGTTGCTTTCCTAGGCTAGTGAGAACAATGAAAAAGATGAATTGATACCCATAAATGACCTAAGTAGAATGCGAGGAGTATAATAGAATGGTAGTCAGTATTAGGTAGCTTCAGATTGGGGCTTCATCTCGAGTTGAAGTTATGCTAAAGAAAATATGAATAATTTAGATATTTATGTTAGCTAATTGGGAGAATAGTATGATAAACGAAGATGATATAAGTAAGATAAAATTGAAGTGTTGAAACTGACAAATGTTATCAGGGTGTTATGCGATTGACATATATCTACCAAAGAGAAAAGTAAGTCTTATAGAACAATTATAAGACCAACAGTGTTGACGATAATAACTGTTAGGTTAATCCAATATGGCCACGAGATAAATATCGTCGGGATACGTATATTAAGAGGGATGTGTGGCCATACAAAATTAAATAAGATTATAAATGAGCACATCAAAAAAAGGTACAAGTAGCATACATCAAGGATAAAATTATAGAAGACCGCTTGTCGTGTCCTACGTTGACCCCATATGGATTAGTCTATAGGTGCAAAATGATATCGAGTAAAGGTCTTAAATAGAAATAAGGTTGACCTTGTCACGACCCAAAATCCTCTAAGGGTCGTGGTGGCGCCGGACACCGCCGTCAGGCAAGCCAACCAAATTAATTAATTAAACTCTCGTTTTAATACTCTTGAAATTTATGATTTTCCTCCATTTTTATAATTAAAAGATAATCGCTAAAATTCAAATTAAATGATAAGCAATTAATACGAAATACTTCAAACCGTCCCAGAACCTGGTATCACAAGTGCATGAGCATCTACTAATAAGAAAATTAAATACAACATCCGTTCAAAATATAGTGGACAGGAAATAAATACAATATACGGGAAGAGACTACACTAGCTGCGGGCCACCTCGAATAGTGCAACTCACCTAGTCCCAAAATCATCCGTGCTGCTACGCCTAGTAGGCCGCTAGAGTTATATATACTTGTGCAACAAAAATGCACAGAAGTGTAGTATGAGTACGAAAATAACGTGTACTCAATGAGTGTTCCATTTAACCTCGAAGAAGTAGAGACGAGATGGTCGACTTCGACACTTACTAGTGATCCAATAATGGTGTCAATAATACATTAAATCGTGGATTTCTATAAACATGATTTTTAATCCAATAGAAGGAAACAAGGAAACGATTATTACTTTTATAGGAAATTTCCAGATTTTTCCTTTTTACTATTATCCAAATATTCTCAAACCATGAAGAGGCAATAACAACTTAGATAAGTTCAAGGCATCAATACAAACATGTGCATATTATGCCGAGGCGACGACCCGATCCAACAGAAATAAACTATGCACTTGCCGAGGGTCGATGACACGCCTATAGATGCATTTATTTAATCTGTCAATGCGTTTGGCCGGTTCCATAAATAAATACACAGACAGTCAATTAAGAAGTCCACACGGAGTAATTATCCAATAAAAACAAATCCTCTTTAACCATTTAAGAAAAATAAAGTTTTATCTGTTTAGAAATCCGTCTACTAATTCGATGTGATTTAAACAGTTCAAGCTATCAATAAGTTCGTAAATAATCCAAGTATAGCATGTTTTTGGGTCCTAACTACCCGATCAATAGCATAATAGTAGCTACGTACGGACTCTCATCACCTCGTACGTACGTAGCCCCTACAAATAGGAGCACATAATCAATATCAATACAAGCATGCACATATTATGCCGAGGCGACGGCCCGATCCAACAAAAATAAACTGTGCACTTGCCGAGGGTCGACGACGCGCCTATAGATGCATCTATTTAATCTACCGAGGCGTTCGACCCGTTCCATAAATAAACACACAGACAATCAATCAAGAAGTCCACACGGAGTAATTATCCAATAAAAACAAATCCTCTTTTACCATTTAAGAAAAATGAAGTTTTATCTGTTTAGAAATTCGTCTACTGATTCGATGTGATTTAAGCAGTTCAAGCTATCAATAAGTTCGTAAATAATCCAAGTATAGCATGCTTTTGGGTCCTAACTACCCGGTCAATAATATAATAGTAGCTACGCACGGACTCTCGTCACCTCGTGAGTACGTAGCCCTCACAAATAGGAGCATATAATCAATTATTTCACATATGGGGACAATTTCCTCTTACAAGGTTTGAAAGGAGACTCACCTCGCTCAGAAGCCTATATTTCGATTCAAGAACGCGCTCAAACCTCCAATTTGGAGCCGAACGATCCACAACTATTCAAATAAGGTAAGAACTAGTCAATACATGCTTAAAAGTTCATATTCTAACTATTAAACCAATTTCCCAACCTTAAATTCAAGGTTTCTATAATCCGACCCCGGGCTCACGTACCTGAATTCCGAAATTTTTCGAAGAAAGTTGTTCCTGATAACCTAAGGATAAAAATATATGATTTCTACTCTATTCTATAACCAATTTCGTGGTTAAATCTTATTTTAACAAAACCCTAGGTTTTACTCTATTCCCATAATTTTCACTAATTTACATGTGTTAATCTACCCAAACTTCAAGTATTAAACTAAGAATATGTGGGATAACTTACCTTAAGATGCTAGGTGGAAGTCTTCTCTCAAAAGCTCCAAAAATCACCCAAGAAATGAGTGAAAAATAAGCAAAAATGGCCTAGAGTCCGAATAAATGAAGGCCACTGCCTTCTGCGATTTTCGCTTATGCAGATCCTGGGTCGCACCTGCGACCACGCTTCTGCGGAAGGAAGACCACTTCTACGGTCCGAGGCACTTCTGCGGACAGGCCCATCGCTTCTGCGATTCTGCTTCTACGGATTTAGGGCCGCATCTGCGGTCTTGGGCTGCCTGGCCTTGGGCCGCTTCTGCGAACACGCCCACCACTTTTGCGGTTCCGCTTCTGCAGATTTAGGGCCGCATCTGCGAAGATACAACCGCTTCTGCGGTCTCGCACCTGCGGTCAACCAACCATAGGTGCGGTTATGACAAAAGCAGATGCTTCAACACTTTCCAAAATCCCTTTTTATCCGCTAACCACTCGGAATCCACCCGAGGCCCCCGGGACCTCAGCCAAACATACCAACCAATCCCAAAACACGTTACGGACTTGCTCGAGGCCTCAAATCACATCAAACAACACTAAAATCATGAATCGATCTCCAATCCAAACTTAATGAACTTTAGAATTTCAAACTTCTATTTTCGATGTTTAAACCTACCAAATCACGTCCGATTGACCTCAAATTTTGCACACAAGTCATATTCGACATTACGGACCTACTCCAACTTTCGGAATCGAATTCCGACCTCAATATAAAAAAGTCCACTTCCGGTCAAACTTCTCAAAAACCTTCAAATTTTTATCTTTAGCCAAATGACTCCAAAATGACCTATGGACCTCCGAATTCACTTCTGATCGCGCCCCCAACTCCAGAATCACCATACGGAGTTGTTCCCAGATTCGGAATCCCAAATAGACATCGATATCATTGAAATGCACTTCGACCCAAACTTATGAAATTTCTTTCAAAATGCTACTTTCCACAATATGCGCCAAAATGCTCCCGGGTCATCCAAAACCCGATCCTGGCATACGCCCAAATCCGAAATCATCATACGAACCTGCTGGAACCTTCAAATCCCGATTCCGAGGTCATTCACTCAAAATTCCAATCCTAGTTAATTCTTTCAACTTTAAGCTTTCGAAATGAGAATTCTCTTTCCAAATCAACTCTGAACTTCCCGAAATTCAATTCTGACCACGCGTACAAGCCATAATATCTGAAATGAAGTTGCTCATGGCCTTAGACTGCTGAACGAAGCGCTAGAATTCAAAACGGCCGATCAGGTCGTTACAGACCTAAAATCATATAGAAGAAAGTTATCATGAAAAGCTTTCGATCTCTTGAAATTCATGCACACATAGCAAAAAGATAACATGATTAAAGAAAAATGATTATATAGTCTATACCTATTAGCTGGGACTAAAATTTTATTGCGTTAGTACGTTTACGTTACGTCTAAATGTTTTGTAGAGTCTTTTGCCATATTTGAGATCATATACAGTAAAAAAAATATAGAATATTTTTAGTACTTTACTATTATAATTATCATAATTGATTAAAGAGATTTTATATAACTGACTATCAACCCCAACCTGCTTGATATTGAAGCCTTGTTGTTGTTGTTATATTGTTTCGGGCAAAGATCACTTTTAGCATGCGGTCTAAACTATTTACATTCGGTAAACATAAAAGTATATAAAAAATATATATATTTTTTGCATATAACATATATATATATATGTATATTTTTCGGCTACTATTTTGAAAGCGGCTATACATTGTCATTTCCCTATTGTTTCCGAGTGAGAATAGGCCCAATCCCACATCTGAATTTTAGGGAAAAAATAAAAGAAAATTTTCATAAAGCACTATCTTTTAGTAGTAATTAGGAATCTATAGATATAATTTGCTATATTACGGATTATATATACCTTTTATGTGGTTATAAGATGTATTTGATGTATTTAAGCTATTGTATTTATGAATACAGTTGTAAAAATAGGCGTGAATCAGGGAAGTCCAACTAATCAGTTGTTGTATTCGAGTGTATTCAACTGTATTTATGGAGTGAAACGTGGGATTACAACTGGATAAATTATTATATTCGACTGTATTCTCGGCGTAAAATAGGGTATTGCACTATTTTTAAAACGGAAAGTGAATCAATTAACATAATAGATTTCTAATATAACTCAACAAACTCAGTTATAACACACAAAAATTATATTTTCAATTATAAAAAAGATTCTCAACCGAAAAATACCCCAAAACATAACAATCTTCAGAGAAATTATATAATAAATTTGAATACATAAATTATATTAATTAAAAAAATATATGAATACATTCATGACATATAGCAAGACAGTGAATATAATAAAATACATAGAATATAGCAGGATACGTTGAAATACAATGAAAAAAAAGACAGTGAATATAATGAAATACGTGGAATACAACGAGATACATTGAATTACAATGAAAAAAAGATAATGAATACAGTGAAATACATTGAAATATATTAACAGAAAATCAAGTTGTTCAACCCAAACTCCGTCGTCTTTGTTAAAGAACAAACCTTAATTTCCGGCGAATCCGATGTCGAGCAATGGTGGCAGAATAAGGACTTTATTAAAGCTTGAATCTATATTGAAGATGACGGAAAGTCATATTTGCGGAGGCTGAAAAGGATTGCGTTAATTTCCTCTTTCACATCCTCTCATTGCCTGTGGGCAGTGTTGTTAAACTTCTTAAGGAGAAAGGAATGAACTCCCCTGTTGGAATCTCTTCAGTTCCTCTTCAGACTTGTTAAGATTGTAAACTTCGAAATTTGATAAATTCCCCAGGACTTCAAATTGCATCGCTTCTTCGTTCGACAAATCGAGCCGAGAGCAATTCTTTATATATAAAAACTCAAGGGAAGCCTGAGATCCCCTGAAATTCCATGGTCGAAATCAACATCTCTGAAGTGGTCTTTGCACAAATCTGGTAAAAGGAGGAGGAGATCGGAAATTTTAATGTGACGAGGGAAGAGAATGAGATGTATTAAAGTAGAGAGAGAAAGAAAATAGTGTAACTGATTAGCGTATTTAGTGGCTTAGGGTTAAGAGGTAACCAAAATTAAATATTTTGCTATAAACCCTAAAAGGTATCTATAGAATATAATTTTTTTAAATGGTATTTATTTAAAATAAATAAGGTGTTAACCTTTGCTATAGGAGGTAAAATTCCAAAAATAAAAAATTAGCATGATTTACATCTACTAATTGAAAATTAGCCACAATTTCAAAAGTAATCGAAATTTAGTCACTTTTTCATGTGAAATCAAACTTGAGCAAAAAGATTCTTAAAAATCGAGAATATTCCAGCATAATATGCTGGGGTTTGAATTTTTTTTACATATGAAATTCCTGCATAATATGTTGGAATTTCATAATGTATTGTAGTTCCAATATAATATACTGGAAGTTTATATGCAGGAGCTCCATAATCCAACATATTATGCTGGAACTTTCCGTGTTTCAGCTAGGGTATTTTTGTCAGATTTTATTTTGCATAAAATAGTAGCTATTTTTCAGTGTCTTTGCAAATATTGCCTATTTCTCAATTACTAGTCTGAAACTGGCTAGCCCATACTATTTTGACTCTGAATTACCAGGGGCAATTGCATCTATACCCGCTTTTTGTGCCACATTTTAATCTGTGCCCGCTTTGCAAAAAAAATTGCAAGCGTACCCGCTTTTTCCCATAACTTCGGCACACTGGGCTGAAGTAGCAAAGGCAATCATACAAAACTTCAGCATTTTAGTAGTCGGGCCTGAAGTTCAGCTCTCGAGCTGAAGTTTTTGTTTTGTAACTCGCGAACTTCAGCTCTAGAGCTGAAGTTTTATTTTATAAGTTTTTGTTTAGTAACCGGGAAACTTCAGCTCTAGAGCTGAAGTTTTTGTCTTTGTAACCGGAAAACTTCAGCTCTAGAGCTGAAGTTTGCCAGTTATAAGTTTCTATATCGTAACTAGAAAACTTCAGCTCTAGAGCTGAAGTTTTTCAGTTATAAAATAAAAACTTCAGCTCTAGAGCTGAAGTTTTTGTTTAGTAACCCGAAAACTTCAGCTCTAGAGCTGAAGTTTCTCAGTTATAAAGGGAAGCTGAAGTTTTTAAAAAAGTGGGTACGAATGCAAACAAAAAGATAAAGCGGCTACAGGTTAAAGAGGGGCGCCCAAATAGGGCGTCCCATGCAATTTTTACGAATTACCATACTGTTAGTTGAGCCCAATCCGTCTAACATCAAATGGCCCAATTCATATCCAAGCCTGAGAATGGACCTACCAAATGCAGCCCAAACCCTATCTTTCCCTTTTTCTCCCCGCCTAATAAAACCACTATAAACCTCTTATAAACCCTAACCCTAGTTGTTCCCACTCCACTATCCCAATTCCCACATAATATAAACATTTGGAGTTGCATACAAAAACAGGGGCTGAGACCAAGAGAGAAGTTCTACCTCAAGCAACCTGTACATGGCGCTGTATCTACTGTACGAGTCGGCTTCTGGGTACGCGTTGTTCTTGGCTCATGGAATTGATGAAATTGGGCAGAACACGGAGGCGGTTCGCAACTCCATCACTGATCTCAATCGGTTCGGAAAGGTCGTAAAGATTGAAGCTTTTAACCCTTTTGAGTCAGCCCTTGACGCCCTCAATCAATGCAATGCTGTTTCTGAAGGTTAACAACTGTAAATTTTTTGCAGATAGAATTTGTTAATTTTGTTTTTTTGTATAAATTTTATGCATAGTCACGTTTTGGGTGTCTGCATGTGTGGTTTTAGCTCTTTCATTTGATGGGATTTTCAGTTTGTTTGAGTTTTGGCTGAGGTAGTGACATTGTGGTTGTGTTGCATGGTGACTAAAGTATCATATTAAAAAAGAGATATATTTTAATTGTGGTTTCTTTGAAGTAGAAGTGTCTGTTTTTTGGTGTTCCAAGATTTTCATGGGGTCAAACGATAGTGCTTTTGATGTATTGCAGGTTATTCTCAATTACTTCTTTTGTTTTGTTGCATAAGCTAGGTCTTTATGCTCCAAAAAAATCCCAGTTCTGAAATTCGAAAATTTAGAAGATTACAATTGCATAGGATTTAAGTTCTATACATGTGCAATGTGTAGAATTCACAGTAGTAATGTGATTTTACTGCTTGTAGATTAACCTACTTTATTTTCCAGGTCATAAATCCACATTCACTACTGATGTTACCTTTAGTTGGTTTTTAAGTAACTTAATAGTGTTAAAATGCTGAGAAAATGTGGGTGCTCTACTTGATACTTTCCCTCAGTTTTGTTCTTGTATTTATTGGTCTGACTGGATTTATGGAATTGTGATTTCAGGGCAAATGACCGAGGAGCTAAGGAACTTCTTGGAGCGAAGTCTCCCAAAAGTCAAGGAGGGTAAGAAGGCTAAGTTCAGTTTAGGATTGGCAGAGCCTAAGCTTGGTTCTCATATCCATGAAGTAACTAAGATTCCCTGCCAAAGTAACGAGTTTATTCTTGAGCTTCTGCGTGGAGTACGCTTGCATTTTGAGAAGTTCATTGAAAACCTAAAGGTTTGTTTTCTTCCTCTATTTACCATGGAGTTTATCCTTGCCATAGTCCACTATCAAGAGTCCCTACTTTCTTTTTACCCATCTGTTCAAGTGGTTTGGTTCGTCGATGAATATTGTTTGTTTTGGAATAAAAACAAAGGGACAGGCACTTGAGCCTGTCCTAAATAAAAATAAAAATGAAGGAACAGGCATGTGAGCCTGATGAAATTTGAGAAACTTCAGATAGGTGACTTTTGCTTATTCTTTTGCACCTTTTCTTGTAGCCTGGAGATCTGGAGAAAGCCCAACTTGGTCTGAGTCACAGTTACAGCAGAGCAAAGGTCAAGTTCAATGTTAATCGTGTTGACAATATGGTTACTCAGGCAATTGTCCTACTTGATACTCTTGATAAAGATATTAATACATTTGCCATGAGAGTCAGGTTTGTTTCTTCGTTGTCTTATCTCCACTTTTTGTGTTGTCAGTTTTAACATGATATTCCCATATTATTATCAAGTTGGCACTAATGTAAAGTTACCTTTTTTATGCTTGATTTGTAGTCTCAAATGAATATATTTTGTTCACCCTATAGAGCATAATTCATGCCTGTAAATGCATGGATAGTCTGATACAGACTTGAATGTCCTTGCCATTCCTCTATTAGTTCAACTTATTTCTGTAGCAGGTATAGTTATAAAGACATCTTAGGCCACTATTCGGTATTAGATTCAATGTTCTTGCATCGCATACCTTTCTAGTTTCTGCAATACACATGAAATATATGTTTGTTTTGAATGCTACCCTCCATTTGATTTCTGATTTGTTTCTCCGTCAAATACTTGTTGATGCAGAGAATGGTACTCTTGGCATTTCCCAGAGTTGGTGAAGATTGTCAATGACAATTATCTATATGCCAAAGTAGCAAAATTTGTTGATGACAAATCCCAATTGTCTGAAGACAAAATTCCAGACTTAACAGAAATAGTTGGAGATGAAGATAAAGCAAAAGAAATTGTAGAAGCTGCAAAAGCATCCATGGGTATGATATTATCATTTCTCAAGTCATGGGAAGGATGCTTATTCCTTCTGTTAACTTCTTTTGTTCTAATTTCCAGGCCAGGATTTGTCGCCAGTTGACTTGATTAATGTCAAGATGTTTGCACAGAGGGTAATGGACCTTGTCGAATACAGGAAGAATCTTTATGATTATCTTGTTGCTAAAATGCATGACATAGCACCAAATTTGGCTGCTCTGATTGGTGAAGTTGTTGGTGCTCGTTTAATTTCCCATGCTGGTAGTCTCACAAATTTGGCAAAGTGCCCTTCTTCTACCCTTCAGATCCTTGGTGCTGAGAAGGCACTCTTTAGGTAATCTACTCTTGTTAATTCTAGTGCTCATCGTCTCATATATCAGGTTTTGCAGGTGGGTTGTGGTGCTGAGCCTATTTGGTTTATTTTATTCAGCTATATATGATCCCAACATTTTTGTCTAATCATATTCCGAGTGTTGATTCCTATCATCTGGTTTCAGGGCCTTGAAAACCAAAGGAAATACACCAAAATATGGACTCATATTCCATTCTTCCTTCATCGGCCGTGCATCTGCTCGTAACAAAGGTCGAATGGCTCGTTATCTTGCAAACAAATGTTCGATTGCTTCTCGCCTAGACTGTTTCTTAGGTCAGTCTTTGTTCCAGCAAACAATTCATTTCATTAGTTGATATTTTTTTTTCTCGTGCAAGATTTTGTTTCTTCCTTTTCTTTTTTCGCTTCACTTCTCGTATTTTATCTACAGATACGAGTACTACTACTTTTGGGGAGAAACTCCGTGAACAAGTTGAGGAGCGTCTAGACTTTTATGACAAGGGGGTTGCACCACGGAAAAACATAGATGTGATGAAATCTGCTATTGAAACAGTCGAAGGCAAAGGTGAGTTGTGGGCGAATGAAGCTATTCATCCTAATGAGTTACTGTCTGTATACTGAACATGCTAAATTTCCTAAGCTTTGAGGCGAAGATATAGACTTACGTTGTTCAAACCAATGGAATTGGTACAAAGTGTACCTGCACATTCTTGACAATGTGTTGTGCCAATATGATGAAAGTTTTAAACGTTGTATCATGCTGCAGTTGTACTTGTTCAGTAAATGTTACTCAAGACTTTATTTGCATGCATGACTACATATAGACTAAATATGCTTTTGCTTATTGGCTGAACGTGTTCGAACTAATTCCTATAATTTTGTTGGATGTCCTTGTTTTTTGCTTCTGCATTGAGGTTGTATATGACACATTTGCGCTGTGCTGCAGATACAGAAATGGATGTTGATGAGCCTTCAGCAAAGAAAAGCAAGAAAAAGAAATCCAAAGTTGAGGTGGTGGAATATGCTCAACCCATGATTGAGGATAAGCCACTTATCACAAATGGTGATGCCTCTGAAGAACCAAAGTCTGAAAAGAAGAAGAAGAAGAAGGAGAAGCGGAAAACAGAACAGGAACCAGAGCATGAAGAGGATCAGACCAATGGTGCGCCTGAGGATGGAACAGCCAAGAAAAAGAAAAAGAAGAGCAAGGAGGAAAATGTAGAGGAACTTCAAGCTGCAAGCGAAGTTAAAAAGAAGAAAAAGAAGTCCAAAGTCCAAGATGATGAATAAAGATATAATACTTCTTATTTTGTCTGTCTTCCTCACTTTGCCTGTATGCCCCGCCGTCAACCTCTTTTTGTAATCCTAGGTATCCGTGCCATCTATTAGTTTTGTTCCTGAACTAAGTTATTGCTAGAGAGAGCCATGTATCAAACGCTCATCTTCTCTATTAACAGATTGGCCTTGGTGATAACTTTCCTTTGATGTGAGGTTGGTTCACTTGGATTTATTTATTGTATCGGTTCTTGTTTAGTTCTTTTATAAAACAAAAAATCATGATAAAAAAATCGAGTGATTGTGAAATCAATCTTGCTAAATTGTTTTTTGGTTTTAGTTAGTCTTTTCAAAGCAGATGAAAATCATGAATAAAGAAAAAATCTATATACTTAAACTTCATGCTCACTGAATAGTGAATACTTGTAGAGCAGGGCTGCCCCAAAAACAACCCTGTTTTTCTTCTTGTTTTTGTGTTTATTGCGGAATCGTAACGATCATTAGCAGTTTCAATTAAGCTGATCCGTATATCACATCTGTGTAGTGTATATGGCCAAACTGATGACTTTTGTTTGCAATATCTATGGTCTTATTCTTCCAAACACATCGCTGCCACAGGTATACTGCCCAACCAAATTGAGTCCCTCTTTGAACACAGCAATCCATTACAGGCAGTGATATGAAGGCATAAGATTGAATTGAAATTGGGACCCCAAAGCTCAAAAAATGTAAGCTCATAATGTATGGAGAAATTTTTGGTTAAAACAAAGAGACGTCAATGTTTAGCTGTGACAGAAATGGCTCCATGAGATCAGGGTATTTGTTGACAAAGTTACAAGATTCGTAGATACAAGTACAAACCTCAGCAGGGATTTGCACGGGCAGGTCCAGAGAATATATTGAAGATGGTACAATAAATGTAATTGCTGCTTAATAGGTCCCCTAGTTATATTCTGACATATTTCTTTTGAGCGCCTTCTCCAGAAATGGCTCACGAGCAACGCGTAGGGGACGATAAGTAGGAGGAAGCCGAACAGAACAAGTATTCTTTGAACTAGCATCTTCCAAAACAACATCCCAAAATGGATTGACAACATCTTTAGCATCTTCACTTCTTGGTTCTCTTATCTGCACTTTTGGCCCTTCAACATGCAGAATTTTGAGCCCAAACTCTAGAATTGTGATTCCATCACCTAAGGTAACTGTGATCTCCAGAATATCATCACTGCTCAACTGATTCTCAAGTTTCCAATGGCTTAACCACATCATTCCTTCTTTCCCTTCCGGAACTCCATAGAACAAGGGCTGGTAAGACCATTTCAAACTCCGAGTTAAGTTATTAACTGTAATGCACGGGCAGTCAAAAGTTGATTCATATGGTTTATTTTCCACTGGCCTATACCGAATGGGTCCTCTTTGAGCTTTGCGCATGGCAAGAGGAGCTATTCTAGGAGGAGGAGCTAGGCGTGGGGGACGGTGAACACTTAGACCAAATGCAGAACGCTTGTACACAATGCAAAAACTCAAGCCTTCAATTCTGGAATTACAAGTAGGCATTCTGAGAGATGTACGTGATTCTTTTGTATATTTTGAGCTGAACCAAGAAGGTACATGTTCACCTGGCAGAAAAGTGCTAAAGACACCTGGTTGGTATAGTACCTACAAAAAGTAACAGATGAACTTTTAATTGTTCTTGTCTCTGTAAATATTCAAGGTGTGCACTGCCGCAAGAAGTATATATATCCCGTTATCCTGATAGCTAATTTAGTCACTAAAGCGAAGAAAGAATATTTATTAACCAAGAAACTGTTCGCAAAATCTGAAGCTTAATATTCACAAAACTGAAACAATGAAAGAATGAGCAAGACATACCTGAAGAACAACTTTCTTTGTCTTCCTTGTTGGAGTCCATCCTTTATCATGTATTCGGTAGTAACTCAGGATATTCGATGTAAGGTTGATCATGACATTGTCCATAGGAGCCAAGTTCGATAAGCCCAACTTGCAAAGCTTCTCTGCCTCAGTATTTCTTAAGGATTCTAACTTGAAATTTCCATCTATTTCAACTAATTTAGCACAATTTGACACAAGCAAATCCTTCAGTCTAGATGATCTTGATTTATATGATATTTTCTCTAACAACCAGCAATTAGTAACATTGAGATGTTCTACATTGGGAAGCCCTACGAGCGATCTGAGCTTTTCACAGCCTTCCACTTCTAGCTTCTGAAGTCCGGTGAGATAAATTATGCCCTTTGGTAGACTGCAAATTGGATTTTCGCTCAAATCTAAGTTTTGCAATAAGGAGAGGCTACTGAAAGCAACTGGAAAAGCATCATCGGATAGATTACAGTTAGCAAGACTCAGAGTAACCAAGGAATTAGGTAAACTAATATGTGAAACTTTAGGACAAATTTTCCCTTTAAGCATCCAGGACCGCAGAAATCCATACCACGGTTGGACCTCTTCTGGAGTAGAAATCATTTGGTGAAATGCAATTTCATCAGCATAAAGCTCTCTCAGTGAATCCATTTTATCTAGATCCATCGGCACATATTCAAGATTCGAGCAACCAGATATATTTAGTGTCACCAGACATTTTAGCATGCAAATGCTATCTGGAAGTCTCTGCAGATTTTTGCAATTTTTGAGATTCAAAAGAATAAGCGATTCTAGACATCCGATGGTCTCATGAAGCTCAATCAAGCTTGTACAATATCGAAGGATCAACTTTTCAAGATTGGGGAATCCTGAAAAATCAAGTGTTCTTAGAAGCTTGTAGGAATGGCTGAGATCGAAAATCTTCAGATATTTAAGGAACTGAATGACCAAAGATAGAGAAGAAAACCGAGTTAAACAAAATTAAGTTTCTGCTAAAGCATAAAGAATGAAGCACATAATAACACACCTTGACTCCATGCCAAATCTTCCTCAAGCTGCTACGGTGTAATTCAATCACTACAAGGGTCTCCAGAGGAAAATCAATTGGCATGCATTCAAGTTGCAGCTCAGACCAGCGCAACCATCTTAATCTCTGAGGAAAAACATCAAAAGATCCTTGAAGCTCAACGTGATCGAATTGAAGCAGTCTTAACTTTTGCATATTTGCAAATACATCAGTTTCCAGAACCAGCTCATTTGTGGCTTCTTTGGTGTCTGAAAAATGCCATGGAAAAAAACCAAACCTTTTCTGTTTGAATTGAACTCTCTGCGGATAAGAATAGTTGAGAAAGTTTTTTGTTTTGTGTTTCTTGAAATCATTGGCGGAAAAGCTTGAGCTAACTATGTCACTTTCCTTGAGCATATCCATGTCAAGGATAATGCCTTGAATTGTTTGAGTGGCCTATTCAGGTAGAGGAAAGAAAATGATGAGTAAACGCAAGTACGCATAAGTAGGGGATGCAAAATATATGATGAACATAAACAGGTCTTTTCAGCTTGCACTTTTCCCAAACTCTACACAGAGATTATTACTTTAATATTCTAACCAGGTTCAAAGACCATGATTATTTTTATAAAGTAGTTGTTTATACAAATTCAGACAAGCTTTCTGATTTTTAATACCTAGCATATGTTCACTTTGCTTTAACAAATATTTTTGCACTACCATTCACTATATGCCCAAAAAAGAAGTGAATGATACCTAGAACTGAGAACTTTGACTCCAGAGGACGGATTCAGATATTCTTGGAAAAATAAGAAATCATTAGCTCAATAAATGAAATTTTACAAATATTGCTGGTTAAAGAAAATATAACTGTGAACCAAAGGTACTCCTCATCTTCAACCCATTTCATTAAACTTAATGAGAACTATGTTAGCTACTAAATCAACACGAATAGCACTAATTTTAGCAAAGGATCAGCTATCAGCGAAAAACAACTTAATTTCATTGAATCCCTACTGTAAGAGCCATATAAGAGAGCATTCCTTACACGGTTCTGGATTAACACATTAAAGGAATCCTTTGAACGCCATAGTCTAGAGCGTTTCCCAGGCTCCACTGGTGATTCTTGGCGAACAATGTCCCTTCCCATATCTCGAATCATTTGATGCATAATCAACAAGTTAGACTTACCAACTTTTATAAAATTTCTGTCAATGAGATTCTCAATTCCTATTACAGTGTAAAAGTTGCACCTATTGAGAATAGCTACTGCTAGATCTCTGTCCTTCCCAATGAAAAAGCAAGCTAGGTGGAGAAATAAATTCTTATCATGATCATCCTCAAGAGATTCGTAACTTATTGTTAATTTCCTGAGAATTTGATGATTCGGAATTGTTTCCAATTTCTGTATTGTACTTTTCCAAATGTCTATGTTTCTTCCTGCCAAAGTAGCACCAAGAACTTCAAGTGCTAATGGAAGTCCTCCACAATGGATTGCTACTTGTTCTGCACACATTTCAAAACCTTTAATAGGACAATTTTGACCAAATGCATGCCAACTTAAGAGTTCAACCGATTCATCTCTATTCAAAGCTTCAAACTCATAAATCTTATGCACATCAAAAGGCCTAAGCAATCTCTTGTTCCTAGTTGTCACAATGACTTTACTTCCAGGGTAGAACAAGTCCTTCATTCCCAGTAGAGCATCTAATTGATCACGGTTATCTACATCATCAAGAACAAGAAGGATTCTTTTACATCGTACAACATCTCTCATCTCAGTCATTCCCTCATCCACAGAAAACATAGCTTTCTTCTTTCTTTTGCAAATATCAGAAAGAAATTGCCTTTGAAGAGTAACTAAACCTTTGCGGTGTGTTGAATTTTCTCTAATGTTGGACAAAAAGCTGCTACCATCAAACTTACTGAAGTTCAAATTATACACATACTTTGCCATTGTTGTCTTGCCTATTCCACCGATACCACAAATAACAAGAGTGTCAACATCAGTAGATCCATCCTCGAGCCATGAGTCGATCTTTTCAACACGCCGTTCTATTCCAATCAGATGAGGGCAAATATACAGGACTGGTCTGCTCAGTTTATTCTCAACCACTTTAAGAATCTTCTGGATGAATTTGGACTCGTGTCTGAAATTGTTTAACAAAATGGAAAAGTAACCAACGAAAAGTTACTCAGTAAGTTTTTGGAAACGAGAACCAAATCTTGCTACAAGAATGATGGAAACACAGAGGCCTAATAGAGTGTACAGAAATCATTACTAGAAGGATTAAAGGGCAGCCCATTGCACAAAGCATCCCGCATTTACGCAGGGTCCGGGGAAGGGCCGCACCCCAGGAGTGTGATGTATTAAGCAATTAGAAGGACTAAGAAAAAAGTATATTAAGCAATTAGAATAAAGATAATGGTATGGAAAAGTCTAATGCAGATTAGAGCTTCTCCTTTGTCCACAAGGAAGTAAAGACAAAACTGGAACCAAAAGGTCTTTCTTTTTTGTATATCTTTTAAAATTGAAGTACCATTTTGTTTAGAAGCACTTCTTGTTGTCCCATTTCACAAGGTAAGTGTTTACTTGGTAACAATTGAAATGTTTAGAACTCTAGTGTTTGATTGAGAGCCATACTTGCTTTAAGTCAGTAGATGTCTGGGCATAGATCTTGGAATATCTAGCATAGAAGACACTCAAAGTTTCTATCAATTTTAAGTTACTACTATATTGGCATATCTTTGACAGAGTGTGACTATTACGTAAATCATCTTCCCCTTCATAATTTCGTCACAAAGCATCCCGCGTTTATGTATGGTACGGGGAAAGACCGCACCTCAAAGGGGTGTGATATAGGCAGCCTACATTGATATTCCACGGCTCGAACCGTGACCTATAGGTCACACGGCGACAACTTTTCTGTTGCTCCGAGGCTCCTATTCTCATAATTTAGTTTAATACTCAAGAAAATGTCACAAGTGTATTTAAAGTTAGTGAACTCACCCATCAGCTTGGTTTTGTAAGACCATTCCCCCCAAGTCTGCAACTTGTTTGAGTGCTTCCCTCCATTTTCTGACCCTCTCATTTCCACTTTGATTCCCTCCCACATTTTCATGCCTATCAAAAGCTTCTCCAATTCTCCCCTTCTGTTTCCTAACATCAGAAGGATCCACGTGGTAAAATATGGGCAGAACTGCACGTCTTGCTATCCTTTTACAATCCAAGATCATTACCAACTCATCAAGACACCAACTTGAACACACATAATCATTTGAGAAGACAATAACTGAAACCCCAGATTCTTTAATACCTTTTTGCAATTTTAACTTGATTTCTTTACCTCCCTCATTTTCATCACCACAGCTTCTCAATGTTACAAAACCTGCTCCCACCAGAGCTTCATAGAGATGATCTGCAAAATTATTGCCGGTGTCTTTCGCTTTGAAACTCAAGTACACTTGAGACTTCAGCTCAGTAGCCATAAAGCAAAGCTCAAGAAACTGGAACTGAGGTTTTGAGGCGACCAAAATTCACAGCTAAAGTTTACATAAAGAAGGGGAGAAGGAAAGTCAAACGTTTTTACCCATGAAATAAACCCCACGCCCCCCTCCCCCAACACCCAAAAAAAAATCTAAGAGCTTCAGATTATTGCTTTGCCCTGTTACAAAAATAATTTTGATAACTCGAAAATAAATATTGAGATTGATGTCTAGGTTTATTATTTTAGTATATTAATTAATTAAATATATTATAATATCGATAACTGAAAATTAAAATAACTTTGAATAAATATTTTTACTAACTTTGAATGGCTATCATTATAGCTATCAAAATCAGTTTGATCTTTGATGAGAATGAATTTGCTACTTGAACATTTTTGGCTTAATTGCTTTTTATGTTATGTAACGTTTCCTGACATTACTAATGGAAATGTTTTCTTAACAACAAGATGTCCGCTTTGGGACTATATATAAATATATCTTCTTGTGTTCATTTGGAGGAGGGTGAAAAAGTAAAAACTTTTTCTCATATTCTTTTATTGTGCTGAGTTTTCTTTTGATTAATGGAGAATACGCTAATGGGCAAAATATTTTTAAAGACAATTAGCCCATTTGGCCAAGCTTCAAAAATCAGCTTATTCTGAGAAGCATTTTTTTTCAAAAGTGCTTTTCTCAAAAGTACTTTTGGTGAGAAGCAGTTTGTGTTTGACTAATTAGTTTGAAAAGCACTTCTGAGCAGCAATTAGTGTTTGGCCAAACTGTTAAAAACTGCTTCTAAGTGTATTTTTCTCAAAAGTGCTTCTCCAAAAAGTGCTTTTGGAAAAAAAAGAAAATACTTTTGGCCAAAAATAAGCTTGGCCAAATAAGCTAAATGTCCTCGACAAGCTTCAAGCTAATAAGTTATTTGGATTGACTTATAAAAAGTAGCTTTTAAGCTAAAAGCCAAAAGCCATAAGTTGGTGATATTCAACTTTTGGCTTTTGGCTTAGTTTTATATTTTTTATGCCTAAAAGGTAGTGCTTTTAAACACTTTTTATTACTCCCTCCGGTTCAAAATAAGTGATTTTTTGGATGTTTTCACACAGATTAAGAAATACACCTTTTAGTATTAATTAGCAATGAAATTGACCATATTAACCTTTACTATCTCACATAAACACTCCTAACACATATTCCAATACTTTACTCCAAGGACAATGTAGAAAAAAAATAATTAATTTATTCTTGAAATCTGAAAAAATAACTTATTTTGAACCACAAAGAAAAACCCTAAAAATCACTTATTTTGGACCGATGAGAGTATTGCCAAACACCACATAAATTAAAAAAGTGCTTAACCACCAATAAACACTTAAAATAAATCAATGGAAACACCCTTTAAATCTTTTGTTCTTCATAATCCTCCAATATTTTTCCAACATGTGCTTGGATGTACGACTGTACGTACATTCTTTTTATTGGTATCCTATTCGTTGCAACGTTAGAAAACATTTCCATTGTGAATGAAGCTAATTTCTAATATTTAATTTAAATTGTATAATTTCTAATTTTGTGAAATAAATAAATAAAGGATACATATCATAGGAGGCAAATTTTAAAACATTGAAATACATGGAGCAAATGAAAAGCAGTGAATTGTTAAGAGGCAAATTGCTAAATAAAACAAATAAATAAATGATAAGAGGTACATTTAAGACTAGTGTATATACATAAAATATGGCCAAATTATTTATTCTACAGATTACTCCTCATGCAGCATTTTGCACCGAATGTCCCCGAAGGGACTCCTCGGGCGCCACTGATCAACCGATTTTGAATTAATGGAAAATTATGCGATATAGCAAATATATATACTGCATTTATTATTTATAATTACACTTTCAGAAAATTAGCATTCGTAATTATATTTGAATTTTATAAAAAATTTATTTTTAGTACTGAAACAAGAAATTAGTTATTTTGAAATGAGATAAGAGAGTAATAAGCTCTAGTAGCTCAGTTAGTTAGTGCACTTGCTTAGTAAGTGTAGGTTGTTTACCCTAAATCCGAGTAACAATTAAATTTATATTTTGGTTTTAAAGATATGTGATTTAATCCAATACTAATTGATAAACAAGGAATTAAATATATAAGTTGAAGAAGTAAAGAAAATCAAACAAGTGTGCAAGCCAAGTCTTGACCTCGAGTTATGGTGGCCTCGAGGTAGGTTAGTAAGAACAGTAAAATAATAAGGCAACTATGATGAAAAGTAAGCAAGAAAGTGAAGAATGTATGTTCCTTTGTCAATGAATCGTGTCTTACAAATGATTAGGATCCCCTTTATATAGTAGGGGAATTCTAAATAAGGTACACTTCTTATTATAGTAGGGAATCTTATTATACAACTGTCTAACCACCAAGTACAAATCCGTTCCGAAATTTACGCCAGGATCTTCGGGCGGGAATCTCGCCCTTTCTATCAATAAACCATAACGGTACTATCTCGAGGTTGGTTGGTCGTATTCGGCCTTGGCCTTCATCAAGCACTTCGGTCTCAAGTCCTTTACTCTGCCATGGAGCTCGAATCAGGTCCGTTTTGAGCTTTTTCTGGAAGCAACTCCCCGAGCCTACAAAATCGGGCATACCTGATTTTGACTATATACAGATAGTCCCCGCGTTTCTTAGAATAAGATGATTAGAAAGGATTTGAGCCTCGATTTTCCGGAGCCCCTGATGATGATGTCATCCCTGTGACGTATGCGCTCGAGGTGATTGAAACGTCCCATCGGTTCGCTTTCCCAAAATATTAAATGCTTGCAAGTGGTGGTCGGCCACTAACACCACCGAACTGCCGCCGTTTGCCTATAAATACGAGGTTCCTTATTCGAATTAAGAACTTTGCCTCCATCTTTAAACCACCTTCTAACTTCTCTAATCTCTCCCCCTCTTCATCTCTCTTTCTCACCACCTGGTACTTCCGTCCTTTTAGCATCGAAAAAGTATCAAATCCCGCCTCTTTCCGATTGTTCTAACCTAAATTAATAGCGAAAACCTCCAAAACAGTTCCTCAAAAGGAGAAAACTTCCTCCTCTTCTCGGCCGCCAGCGATAAAGCACCGGCCCTTCACGAGATTGTTCCCGGTCCCTATGTCATAAAGAAAGACTTCAAAGTTGAAAATCCCCCCGTGATCTCTGGCCAATGTGAGCATGTATCGAGGTATATTTTCCCGATAACAGAGAAACACCTCGAGGTCATGAAGAAGTATTATGGTTGGGGGGGGGGTGAGGTCGTGGTATAGATCCCCACCCCCGAAGAGAGTTTCACCACTCATGTGGAGGGGTTCCTAAGTGTTTACACTTACCCCTTCATGCTGGGTCCCATCAATCCAATCGTGATCGACTTCTGCAAGAGGTATCAGGTCACCCTCGATCAGATCCACCCTTCTTTCTGGCGCATAGTAATCATGCTCCGATATTTCTCCAGCAAGGCCGAGGGAAAAATAATAAGAGAAAAAGGGTTTCGAAGCCCGAAGAACCCCAAGATAAAAAGGATACTACTCGAAGACGGAGAAGGAATCTCATTCCCGTAGATATAGACTCAGTCCACCAGTTGAATAATGAAGAAGAAGACGAGGGTGAGACTCAGCGCTGGTAACCCGAACCAGGAAGCCAGTTGTCACTGCCAAGTCCTCCGAACTGGAGACGCTGCCTCATGGCGAGGAAGCTCCGAAGAAAGATGCGGGCAAAGCCCCCGAATCGTCCGAGGACGTGATCGTTCCTTGGCCATCAACAAGCACACCGAAGGAGACATGTTTCGAAATCCTTAGATCTGAACAGAGCACCCCGAGAGATTTGCTCGAGGCCATGACAATAGGTCACTCCCCCCTCTACCGGCTTATTCTGAGGAGACCATAAGGGAGGACCGGGAGCTTCAAATGCCTGTCTTAAGTGGAGTCCCCAGTAAAGAAGACCCTTTCCGGGATTGCTTTACTAGGGTCGATGATGCCGTTGATCTCAATGACGCATCTACCCTCTTCGAAGAGGCTAAACACTTTTTCTTTCAAGTAAGCATTAATTCTTAGTTGCATCTTTTTTTTCTTCTTCTCCCCTTACCCTAACTGATATCCTTTTTTCTCTGTAGGTTTTCACCAGGTTTAGTGCCGACATGAGCCAATGCGTGGCCAAGATCCAAAAGACCTCGGATGAAAGGAAGGCCCTGAAGCTCCTTTGTAGTCAAAAGGAGGAGGAGCTCAAGGAACTTCGGGCAGATTTGGCCAAGGCTCATAAATATGAGGCCGAGATAGACAAGCAGGTAACTGTCATTTTGAAAGAGTATGGTCTACTCGATCTAACTGTGGAGGCTAATACTTCAGTGTCTCAATTGTAGTAGAAACTGGATATGATCGAGTTTCTTCAAGGGGGGTCGATCAGGTCAAGGCTGATTGCAACCGGTGGAAGGAGAATATGGATCGCCTTACCGCGGAAAAGGAGGCTACTTTAGCCAAACTAGCATTGGCTGAGGCCCAACTCCAAGGCGCTAAAGAGAAAAGTTCGGCCCAGGCCAAAAGGATTGACGGAATCGAGGTCAAGCTCACTGAGGCCAGGGCTGAGGCCGAGAAGACGAAGGTCACAACTGATAAAACTGTTGCCACATACTTAAAGGATGCTGAGGCTGCTCAAACAGATCTAAGGGAAGCCTCCGAGCGAGAGAAACAGAGTAATGATTTGGCCAAATGCCAATCCCGGAGGGAGACCCTTGAGGAAATCAACGCTCGAGGTTTCAACCTCACTGAACAGACAACTCAAGCAAAGGCGATCGAAGTTGATGCCAGATTTCTTGCCTCCTCCGATGATGATGATAATGATGATGATGAAGACAATCAAGGCAGGTCTGACAATGAAAGGGATCCCAAAGAGGAAGCTGCTCCCGAGGGAGAAACCAACCCCTAACATAGCTAGGATTTTCCTTTTTCTTTTTGTAAGACCTCTTGTAGGTTTCATACACATATCCCTTTTCCAATATATAAAAAAACATTTCCTTGAATGTATTCTCAATGTTTCTTACCTTATAAAATTTTTGCGATAATTTCATTCTTTGAACTGCGTGTTTGAGATTTTGTCTCGGATGGCTTCCTTGAAGTTGTTGTGGTTGAGTTCAAATAAGGTTCAAACTTTGGGGCATAGACCCTTAAGGGCTTGTGCCGGATAATGGTGATTCCCCGAGCCGTAATCAAGTTATAGTTTATTTGGGCTCGGGATAATCAAACCCTTGGGTTCGGATCAGGTAAGAACAAGATCTCGAACCCTAAGTTTATTGGCCCGTAGGCTCTTTTAGATCGGTTTGTTTAAAAGACTTAGTAAAAATTTCTTTATGCCTTAGCATGCATTTTTTACCCATTGAATTTTTTGAGGGTTTGGTGTTGATCGAAACCCCTTTGTTTTTGTGCCTTTGCACAAGTTTGTTTTTGAATAATTCGATACCTCTTGAGGTTTTTCGAGGGCTAATTTTATCGAAGCCCTTTGATTATTTTGCCGAGTGTAGCCTTTTTAATCGACTTTCAAAGAATTCGAAGGCCTGCTTTTATTGTGGGGTTCGGACGTCTTCGAGCCGTGTAAGTTTGGCCGTAGCCTTTAGGTGTGACCCTTGGTCTTACTTTCCATACAACACTTCGGACTTGTTCGAAGTGTTAATCCTCGAGAATGATGGCCTTGGACTATATGTCGAGGGGTGCCTCTTTGAGGTCTTATGAATCCGAGTATAGATAACTCGAATATGTTAACTGTCAATGACAGTCCCCGAGTATTCAAGGTGCATTTGCATTTTCGCCCTTGATCCATTTCTCATATAATCATAAGTATGGAGCGTATAGTAGCAAATTTCTTTCAGTCACAAAGTGTTTGATACAGAAAAAATGCTTATTTGAATAATTCATACATGCGTACATGTTTTTCCATCGGGACTCGACTATTCTATATTGACACGGTTCATTCTACCGTTTGGCTATTACAAGGTTTTCCTATCGAGACCCTTTTTGGCGTGAAGTATTTTTCTTAAAATATAACCTCCAAGGATGATGCCCCCCCAACGTTCGAGGTTGATTGAAAGAAGCTTTGGATACTGTTGAATTTTCCTTAAGTAGCACATAGTTGTTGCCTCGTTAAAAACCTTGCCAAAAAACCCATTCGAAATAAAAACCAATCTAAGGGAAAAAGAGTGCAACGCGTGCTTTAAAACCTAAGACCTTCGTGCTGAAGATTTTTCTCGACGCCCTCGATCGAACACCTGCAATAAGTTAGTACTAAATACAAATGGAAAAAGAGAGGGAGTCATACCTTAGTAATAATACCGTTTGAGTAGTGATACGTTTCAATTGTTCGGAAATTCTTCGCTTTCCATCGTGCCAAGTTTGTAAGATCCCTTTCCGATAACACTGATGACTCAATATGGTCTTTCCCAATTCGGGCCTAGTTTCCCTTCATTTGGGTCTCGAGTATTAATGGTGACTTTTCTTAGAACTAAGTCCCCGATTCGAAGTGGCAAAGATTGGATCTTCTATTGTAATATCTCTCAATTTATTGCTTCTCTGTAGCCATCTGAACCAATGCATCTTCTCGCTTTTCATCCAATAGTTTGAGGCTAGTATTCATGGCCTCGTGATTTGATTCTTCTGTTGCATATCGAAATCTAGCACTAGGTTTCCCGACCTCGACTGGAATTAAGGCTTCGGAGCCATATACTAAGGAGAATAGGGTTGCCCCCGTACTAGATTTCGATGTCATTCGATATGCCCAAAGAACTTCGGGTAGAACTTCTCTCCACTTCTCTTTAGCTTCGTTCAACCTTTTCTTTATGTTTTGAATGATAGTCTTGTTCGTCCATTCGGCCTGTCCGTTTTCGATCGGGTGATACGGCATTGATAAGATCCTTTTTATTTTGTGTTTGTTAGTTTATATGAGTCAACCAAACTATAGAGTACCCAGTCCTCTATTAGTTTCCACTAAGAATACTAATGAAACAGTAAGTAAATATGAGGCCCCATGAGAATTTCCACTCAAAACCCGAATCTTGTAGTGCCAAGTTAGGATCAGGTGTTAGAGATTCATAAAATTCATTGCGGCGAGCTTGCGAGCCGTGGTTCGGACCCTTTGAGTTGATCACTGCATTAAAAAGTTAAGAAATTATGTTTTCCAGAAAAAATGCATTTTTGCGGTCCATTATACGGTCGCATAATAGGTATGCGGACTGCATAATTGCCGCAGAGTCAGTCAATATCTTTGTTAAATTAAGGTCAACTATGCGGCCAATTATGCAATCGCATAATTGATATGTGGGCCGCATAGTTATCGCATAATCCCCTTGGAATTTTTGTGAAGGGCAGTTCTGCGGTACATTATGTGACCATATAACAGGTATGCGGGCCGCATTTTTGTCGCATACACAGGCAGTGTGTTCAAGTTTTGGGACCATCTTTGTGGTCTATTTTGTGGGCCGCATGTCAGGTATGCGATCGTAGATCTGAGTCAGGGCTCCATTTTTCTAAATTTTAAACCTGACCCCCTGTCGTTATATACTGTGCAATAGCTCATTTTGAGTCTACTTCGTGACACTTTTAGAGTGAGAGAGAGGGGTCTAAGAGAGGGAAAGTGCTTCCCATCAAAATTAATCCATGAATCATTGTTAAATCATTGAAGATAATCAAGTGAGGGACCTAAACCTTCATCCCAAGAGGTAAGACTTCATCACCTCAGCTCTTATTTTTATACATAGCTACGAGGGGTCATTAGTGAGGTACATCATGGGTGTGAGCACGTGATTTTTACCCTAAGCAAATTATTCCAAAAATATCAAATAAAATGACTTTGACAATTTTAAG
>MU785856.1:0-10360 GCA_026770625.1 Nicotiana glauca
ATTAGGCCTAAACTAAATATTTTACGCTAAACTCGTGAAAATTCTCGGGGAGGGTCAAAAATCACGTGTTTACACTAACCACCCCACCACCATCAACAACCACAGCTGGCACTGCCCATTATTATAACCTACTTTCACCCACCCACCACCTTCCTCAGTCAAAACTACTACCACCACCCGCCATTATTAACTATAACCACCACCACCACCATCCCCAATCATAATCGCCACCACTACCAATCACTATTAGCTACTAGCATGAACCACCATTATCATCCAAAACTACCACCAACTATTCACCCGTTAGCCATCACCACCAACAACTATCATATTTTAAAGAACTATATACTTTATTGATAGAATATTAGATTAGTTAGTATTTCATCTAAATTTTATGTTCATTAATTTTCAAATAAAGATAAAATTTTATATATTCAGATGTTAAAAATCAAACAGTCTTAATTATTTATATTAAGATCTTAATACACATCTTAATATATTCAGATGTATATTCATATTTAGATGTCTTAATCTTAATACACATCTTGATATTCAGATGTGTATTCAGATTCAGACGTCTTAATCTTAAAAAACAAATAAGGCCTAAGATTCTGAATACTTTGATAACGAAGGAATGCTCCATTTTATGGATAACCATGCAAGCTAATTTTAGGGATTTCAGACAAGAGGAATTGCTTTGATGGCAAGCAACCTCCACTTCCAACCAAGAGGTTGTGAGTTCGAGTCTCTCCAAGAGCAAGATATGGGAAGTTCTTGGAGGAAAGATGCCGGGGAGTCTATTTGAAAATATCCTCTCTACCCCAGGGTATGGGTAAGGTCTGCGTACACACTACCCTCCCCAGTCTCCACTAAGTGGGATTATACTGGGTTGTTGTTTTTGTTCTAGGACCTCAGCTGATCCCTTTTGTAGTTTCATCATTCTTCTTCAATTACAAAGCAGAAAAAGATGTGTTTAGATCATGGGATAGTTTATTTAATTAAGGAATTCTAATTTGATTATGGTCTATGGATATTATAAAAACTTGTCTACTTTAGAATTGTGTAAACGCGGAGCGGCGGGAGAAGTCGAGCTATGGAATTGGCTGAACCCAATAGCTTTTGCTCGTATATTGATATTAAGAAATTTATTATATATGTGCAAAATTATTAAATTTAGAATCTAATTATTAATACTTGAAATCGTCATTTAAAATTCAGAACCCACAAAATTAAAATTCAGGCTCTGCCTCTATCTGTAAATTAAAATTGAGTAACATTCAATTCAAGTTAGATATATTAAGTCGGTACGGTCTTGAATTGTTTGTTTCACTGTCTATAGGCCATTAAGCTCATTTAAGTCTTAGTTCCCTTATTGATAAACACTAATGAATCTTTCATTGATTAGAATATGATTAAAATCAAATTTGTTAGTTGCGTGAAATATAAAAAATGTCATGACTTAATTTACGCAAATTGTGTCTCACCTTTTAAAACTTTAGATGAGGATAGGATGTTAGATTCTATTTTTGGACTTTGGGCTTTGGCAAAAGTATAACAGACCACCAACCCCACAAAATGATAAAATTTGAATTGGGGAAAAGCATGTTAGTTTGTTACGTATTATTCTCTCCGATTCATAATAAGTGTCAAATTTATTTTTAGTACGTCCATTAAGAAAATACTAAATTCTATACAAAAATACCTACTATGACTAAACTACCCCTAATTAAACATTTAATGTGAAGAGTAAGAAAACTTTTTAGGGATATGTACATAGGGGTTATTTTGTAAAAATAAATTGAATTCTTTCTTGATTACATAACTAGACACTTATTTTAAATCAAAATGAAAAAGTAAATTAGACATCTATTGTGAACCGGAGGGAGTATATATTTTTTCCCCAAAATGTTATAGTTTGTAATATAACACCGCCTTGTTTTGTTCTTTTCCTAATAATCGCTTGTATTGGTTTTTCTCCCTGTAGATCGAGATCAAAGCCAAAACAAAAAAAAAAAAGAAAAAAAAAGTGTGTGATATTCCAGTCATGAAAAAGAAAAAGTACTAGGAGTTCGTCTACTCTGTTAATGGTGCTGTTCATCCGTACCAGGGTTCAATTCTTGCAAAATATAAGAGTGATATTCCAAGAAAAAGATAAGTTTTATACGAAAAAGACTGATTTAAAAAGTAAAATAATCTATATAATTACAAAATAAACACGAAAATAGACCCTAATGACTCTAATGGAACATTATAGAGGCGGAATCAAAATTTGATGACCTAAGAGTGCTACTATCTTTAATGTTTTTTTTTGAACAAAGGAAATATATATATATATATATATATATATATATAACGAAAAGCTTACATAGGAGTTATATAGTCCCTAAGGACATTACTAGTTTTAAGAGATACTAGGCTCAGTTTTTTAATACCCAAACAAACACCTTGCATATCCTTTTCCAAAAAAGATTCAACAAAAATAGGTGGACAGTGCAAGTCGATAACATAGTCCTGGCTTGAAAACCCTAATAGATTCCTTTGCTAGGCAGTCTGCTACTGCATTTCCTTCCCTAAAGCTGTGTCTGATCACCGGGGACTTCAACTGTTGCATTAAGGATCTGCAAGTGAGTAAGCATGGATTAGTAGTGCTACAAGCTTCATCTAGCATTCTCAACGCTTCTATTGAGTCTGTTTCGATTTCAAGGTTTGCAAATGGCAATTCCTTTGCTAGTTGTAGGCCTTCCTGCAGTGCTAAGAGTTCAGCCTGCATGGGGCTGTGAGCATAACATGATTTGGTAAAGTCCATGATCCATTTGCCCATACTGTTTTTGAAAACTCCACCTAAACCTGCATGAAGATTATGTTTCGAGAAAGCTCCATCTATATTCAGTTTAATAGTATTTATAGGGGTCCTATCCCAGATGATGCTAATGGGGAAGGAACTTTTAAGTATAAGGGTTTTTTTAGTGAAGAAAATGTATTCGCCTATTTGGCTAAGGACCTGTCTAGGGTTTATCTCAAGGTTGAGATTGTTGATATTATTATTGTTCCTATTTTTTCACAGGTTCCAAATCGAAAAGGGGAGGATACTCATCCAGGGGAATTAGTGGTTAAAGGCAACACTTTGAACGTGTCTTAGATAGGTTAACCAGTTGTGCTCACTCCTATTATAGTTAATGGAAAGGCCCATGCTAGACCAAAAGCGATTTGCTATTGGGCATAGAAGGAAGATGTGAGTGACATCCTCCGTTCCTTGCTACCACATAGGGCAGATATGGTCAATATTAATGCCAGTATGAGCAAGGTAAGCTCTGCATGGAATTTTGTTGTGCATGCATTGCCAAAGGAAGGATTTTATTTTTGTAGGGCAATGAAGGTCCCAAATCCATTTGAAGTCAGTATTTCTATCAGGATTAGGAGTATGATTATCTTCTAGAAGATTGTAACAAGATTCAGTATTTCTATCAGGATTAGGAGTATGATTATCTTCTAGAAGATTGTAACAAGATTTCGTAGAGAATATACTATTTCAATTTGAGTCCCAGGTTATAAGATTTTTAGTCATGGACCTTGCAGGGATAGGGGTAGCCTTGATTTTAATTAAAAGCTTGTTAGGAAGGTCAAAAGAAATCTTGAATAAATCCCACTGATTATGATCAATAATGTTATTAAAAGACATAGAAAGGTCAGTCTTTGCTAAGAAGACCTTGGATATAGTTCCTAAGGGTAGTAGAATTTTGTATCCATATATTAGACCAAATGTCCATATTAGAGTTAATAGTAGGGTGCCATAACAAGTCTCTAGAAAGAAGATTGTAACCTTTCCTAATGGCTGCCCAGATAAAAGAATAAGTAGGAGTGTTTTTCTTGTTGGCGTATTTACTAGCAATGAGCTGAGCCCAAGGGTGGTGAGGGAAGTTTATGAGACGCCAACTAAGTCTAATAAGAAGTACCAAATTGTTGTCCTTTGCAGAGTGAATACCTAATCCTCCTTCAGATTTGTGCTTTGTGACAGAGTTCCAATTAATTAGGTGAATTTTCCTCTTAGTGTTTGTACTACCCCAAATGAAGTTTCTTTGAATCTTGTCTATTTGGATTAGGACTTTTTTTAGGAAGAAGAGTGTATTGCATGCCATGGGAGGGCATAGTATTTAAAGTAGAAGTTGCTAAAGTGGTTCTACCCGCAATGTTGAGGAAGTTGGTTTTCCAGAGGGAGAGTCTAGCACGCACATTATCAATAGTAAACTGAAAATCCTTAGGCTTAGGCTTGTGGTTGAGGATGGTAAACCCAAGGTATTTTCCAAAATCAAGACTAGCCTTTATATTAAAAAGATTAGCTAGATTAATAATGTCTCGAGGGCAGTTTTTTGAAAAAATAATTCTAGACTTTTGGTAATTAATAGAGAGCCCGGTTTCTTCCATAAATAAGTTAAGGCATTGGTAAATACAATTACCAATTTTGTTATTTACTTTTCCCATTAAGTTAAGATCGTCGGCAAAGAAAAGATGAGAAAGGTAGGATCCTTTGGAACTAATTCTTATGGGATCCCACCTAAGAGTGTCTACTTGATAGTCAATAAGCCTAGATATTAGTTCCATACAAAGAATAAAAATATAGGGAGACATAGGGTCGCCTTGACGGATGCCTCTACTAGGATCAAAGAAATTGGTCTTGGTACCATTTACCAAAATACTAATATTGCTAGTGCAAATACAATGCATTATAAACCTTGTAATTTTTGGTGGAAAGTGAAAGTAGATCAGGGTTTTGTGTATAAAATCCCACTCCAACTTATCAAAAGCTTTTTGAAGGTCTATTTTTAACAGCATATTGTATTTGGAGCTTTTGGAAGAAGACATGTTGTTAATGATTTCTTGGATAACAATAGCATTATCACTGGCTTTTCTATTTTTTAAGAAACTAGATTGGGTAGGGATGATGATGGTGGGGAGAAGATGTTTAAGTCTGTTAACCAAGATTTTAGTAATGATTTTGTAATTTGTATTACAAAGCCCTATAGGTCTAAAATTCTTTAGGTCAGTGGCATTGTCAATCTTAGGAATAAGACACAAGTAAGTATCATTAATACCATTTGGTAGGGATTGGGATTCAAAAGCTTTGTAGTAGAATTCGATCACAGAATTTCCAACTATATGCCAATATTTTTGATAAAAAAAGGGTGAATACCATCTGGACCCGGAGCTTTAAAAGGTTTAAAAGAAAAAATGACTTTCCTAACTTCCTCTTTTGAAAAGGATGTGTCAAGGGTGGAGAGGTCAATTGTATTAGAGGGGTGAGTGATATTTTTAAAAATTGCCCATTTGGAACATACTTTAAAGATCTTATAGGAGTCCCTAAAGTAGTTATAAGTATGTTCCAAAATGGCTTTGGCCTCAGTTATCCAATTTCCATTAGCATCCTTAAAATAAAGAATTGAGTTCACTCTTTTCCTATTGGTAGCCATGCTATGGAAGAAGCGAGTGTTAGCATCACCATCATTACACCAATTAATTCTAGAACGAAGTTTCTAAAAGTCTTCCTCCATTTTTAAGATGGCATTATATTCTTGTTGGAGGGAGGTTTTCAAGTTCATTAAAAAGGGATTGTATTGGTACTTAGGAGATATTTGTATTCCATGAATAGTTTTTTTTCTTTTTAAAGATACCTCCAAAAACCTCATTTTTCCAAGGAATAATTTTTTCTCTAAAAGTTTGTTGGGCTTTAGTAAGATCATTTGAATTCCATCTATCCTTGACAATGTTAACAAAATACTGATGTCTACACCATATGGACTCAAGTCTAAATGGTTTGCCATTATTAAAAATATTGGTAGGATTTAATTTAAGTAACAGAGGGTTACGATCACTGTGTGTTTTGGGCAGGTAAATAACCATAGCCTTAGAATAGAGATTGGTCCAAGAGTCATTTGCAAACATACGATCTGAACGTTCCATTATTAGTTTACTAGGTTTCCTGCAATTGTTTGTCCAAGTATACTTACAGCCTTTAAAACCCAAATCAAAGAGGTTACAATGGTTAATACTAGACAATAAGCGAGAACTACGTCTACTATAATGGACCTTTGTAACCATTATAAATGTTTTCTATATTATTCCAAAGGTCATTTCTATTAGCAATTTTTGTACTAGCATAGATAGAAGAAAATATCCAAGTAGTATTTGAGGGACGTACCTCTATGTTGGCATGAATCTGTTGGTTCCTCCTTACAAAATCCTTAACGGCAATAACATCAGCTTTCCAAAGGATAACCATACCCCCAGATTGACCCTCAACAGGGACTTCAATCATTTGGGTGAAAGGGAAGTCATTTATAAGGGAGATATGATTTTCCATGCGGGTTTCTAGCAAGGTGACTATACTAGGTTTGTGGGTGTCAATCATCTCCCTAAAATTAACCCTAAAAGTATCATTATTTCCACCTCTGATATTCCAAACTATAAATCTAACATTCTGAAGTACAATATTGAGAGGGTTGGGGTTGTGAAGGCTGCCATTGTCCCTTGCTCTCTCTGGAAGAGGGACTAGGTTCCTCCTTATCGAAGGAACAAGAATCATTGCATGGCTCCCCACAGTAGGGTCCTGTGGTGGCCTGACATCCATTGAAAACTTGTAAAGAGTCGGGGGACAGTTGAGAACATATCTCTTCTCTCATATTTGCCTGAAGAGAAATACCTTTACGTCGTTTAGACTTGAAAACTCTAGGATTGTGTCTGACCCCATCAAGTTCATTTCCTCCACATCTTCTATTGGTTGATCTTCTGGTTCTGGTTGATTGGGAGGTGCATGGTGAATTGGGACATTGTTTTGCCCTAACTGACCATCTGGAAGGGGATTGTTTGCATGGGGTGGGGCAGCCATTTGGTTGGGCATTTGACTCGTGGCATTTAAGCTCGGCATTTTCCATGGCATGAACACAGGGTTCACGTTTGAGATCTCCCCTGGAGGAAAGAAGGAAAGATCTAGCTGCATGTTCTGAGTTTGTACTGGGTTGAAGTGGGGTGGAAGACTCCACTGGTTTCTCATAGCTTGAGCTAGGTTGGAGTTCATGGATGGGGCTAGGGGGTGGAGAATGTTGTTCAACCATACATGGTTGAAATAGTCGCTCATTACCATGTGCATCCCCTCCGATACTAGCTGGGCAAGAAAGTAAGAGTTTTGTAGCACTATCACTATTTCCTGTCCATCCAAGATCATGTTGAAGGAGATTGCATGCCCCATCAAAGCTTGTTCGTCCAACTGAGAGGTTGATGATCTTGTGGGAGTGGTGGTTGGACATAGAAGATTTGGTTGGTTGTTTGAGCTGATAGAGGGATTGGGGGGGGGGTTGGCCATGGTTTGTGCTCTTTGGTGTCTTAAAATTTGGACTAGACGATATCGTCTCCTTTGAGATACTGGTATTCTTGGCATTGTTGTTTGTGGGGGAAAGGTTTATATTTTGGATAGTGTGTGAGGCTACTGGCGGAGGAAGTGGTGTATCTATATTTCTAGGAGGAGAGGTACTTATTATCTCTAGTGGCGTGCATATTAGATTGCTTGAGTTTTTGGTAATGGAAGGATTTGGTTTAGATTTAGCCTTAGGAACGTGTAAGTTGTCATCTTCCATTTGTTGTCCAATGGCAGGTTCTTGGGGACAGGCGTTCCCTTTTGGTTTTGTCCCTCATGCAAAGGTTTGTAATTAGTAGTAATTTGATTAGGTTCATTAGAGGCTAAGTGGTCATTAGGCAGCCTATGTGGCACGGTGAATTGAGTAGTATAATTATTAGTAATAGGTATGTAATTAGTGCCATGCATGTTGGGTGATTGGTCACAAACTTGCATTGCCACATGGCAATTCTCCTTAGACTCTAATTCCATGCAATCCTGGTTGGGCAGAGTAACCAATGCTTGGAATTTATTTTCAGAATTTTGAGTTTGAAGGGGGTTATTTCCTTTAACAATGTAATGCTTAATAGGATTTTTATGGGAATTTTTGGGAATGGATTGCTTACCAGTAGCTATAACATTTAAGGAAGTAGAAGAGTGTATACCTGGCAATGACTTTGATTGATCATGTAAGGTACCTGAATTGGTTCTTTGATTGGCCTTCTTTTTTGTTGGGAAGCTCACTGTTCTCTACTCGTCTTCTTCTTTATTAGATTGCCTTGAGACATCATTGGCACATTGCGCTGGAGCAATAGTATTCTTTGATTGGTGGACGGTGGGGTCTAAGGTAATTGAGGAGGGGGTATTGGAGACTGAATTAAAGGAGCTTTTTGATTGAACATGCCCAAGTCTTCCACATTTAATACATAAAAGATTTCCATCTTCATAATAAATGGTTTGTTTGTGGGATCCAATCAAAGTGGAATGTGGTACTGGGATGTCCAAGGGCAATTCAATGCATAGCCTAGCATATCTTCCTCTAAGGGTTGAGGAAGTGCAGGCATCAACCTTAAGTAGCTTGCCAATTGTGTTGCCAATTTTTGTCAAGATTATACTGTCATAGAATTCTATAGGCAACTGAGGGAGGCAGATCCATACCGCTATTTTTGAAATTCTTGCATAAGATGCAAGGAAATTTGGCTCCCATCTTTGAACTGATAAGAAATTACCATAGATGAACCAATGACCCATGTGCAAAGCCTTTTTCATTGTCTCTTCATTACTAAATTTGGTGATAAAATAATCACATCCTAAATCGATTAAGGGAAAATTTTCCTTTGCTTTCCATAGCACATGTAGTTTTTTTTTAGCAAATGGTGTTGAATTCTTCTCCCTTGCAATTTGATTATAGTTGAGAATTTCCAAAGCTCGTAAATCCGATGGATATCCTCTTGAGTTAACTGGATTTGTTATCTATTTGCAAGCATAGTTGCTCATCTTTCTTAGCTTGTAATTTGATGAGTCATAAATATTTGCATCAATGATCATGTTAATTGATGTCTCTTGTTCACCATGGATTAATTTGTCCTTAAAGGTTGTAGTAGGCAAAATAAATTGCTCGAGTGTTTTAGTAGTTGTGATATCTGGTGGTTTAGGAGGGGGTGATTGATGAACTTGATCCAAGTCCATTTGAGATAGAAACAGGAGACAATTTCTAGAGAGAGTAAGCAAATCAATTTTGAGTATTTTCCACTATCTTTAATGTTGACCTACCATTAGTAAAGGAGGTTGAATCATAGTATATATTTAGTTGGTTCGACCTATTTGACTTAACTCGGTTCAGTTCGATCGTTTTTTGAAATAATTCAATTCGAGATACAAAATTTTTTATGCATAAATAAATATATATAAGGGTGTTCACGGTTCGGTTTGGTCGATTTTTGATTAAAATCAAAATCAAATCAATTTAATCGGTTTATAAAATTTTAAAACCAATGGTTCGGTTTTTCGGTTCTTAGTAAGCTAATGATAAGTCGATAATATTAAAACAACGCTAGACAACAATCTAAAAATAATTTGCCAAATTTATGCTTTTTATATATTTCTTTGAGAACTGAAAGCTTATTTACATGTTTATATGAAAAGAATGAATAAAAAACAAACTAAAAGTTTGCTTTCTCAAGCTTTAGCCATTGTTGTCTTGCAATTTGAATGAGCTTTCTTTACTCTTGTGGTAGTTTTTTTAACTCTTCTTTTAGGCGGAAGTATGTGCGGAGGGTTAGAGAATTAGAGTCTATTAATAAAAAGAAAATTGGCCGAATCCTATTATTTTGGGATTAGGCAATCTTTTAAGATATAACAGGATAAACCAAAATTTAAAATAACAAATAAAATTATTAACAAAAAATATTATATTGTATACAAATAATTATTAAATTTTGTATATAATTAATCGGTTTGATTTGGTTTATTTTTCGATTTTTTAAAATAGAACCAAAACCAAACCAAATATTATCGGTTTTTAAAATTTAAAACCAAAACCAATCCAAATAAAAAAAATATCGGTTTACTTAATCAGTTTGGTTCGGTTTTTGGTTTGGATTGGTTTTCCGTCAAACCGTGAACTAGGGGTGTGCATTCGATTTATCGATTCGATTTTGACCCTTATCGATTATCAATTTGTACATATGCTTATTGTCACACCTCTTTTTTACGGCTTACACCCCGCGAAGGATATAATAAAAAGAGTTTTTCCAATTAAAGGACGGTCGGAATGAGATTAGTTATTTAAAAATTTCAGAGTCACCACTTGAGAATATAATGGTGTCTCAAGTCACCGAATTATCCCGAACCGAGGAAAGTTTGACTCTGTTACAGTCTGCGAACTAGAAATCCGGGTAAGGAATTCTGTTAATCCGGGAGAAGGTGTTAGGCACTCCCGAATTCCGTGGTTCTAGCACGGTCGCTCAACTGTTG
>MU785868.1:0-33079 GCA_026770625.1 Nicotiana glauca
AATCCCGTTCCGACCGTCCTTTAATTGGAAAAACTCTTTTTATTATACCCTTCGCGGGGTGTAAGCGCCGTAAAACAGAGGTGTGACAACCGCCATTCTGCTTTGGCACGGGGTACTTCATTTCTTTAGGCACAAAATGTGTTGTTGCACGCCCTTGCATTGACCTGTTAGTTTCACCATAGTCATGGAAACCATTTCGGGGCAGATCCGGCAGGTGACGGGTGGCGCTTCTCCTGGTGCTCAAGAGCCGAGGTATTTCGCTCTGGAGATGGCATCCTTGATCAGAGAGGAACACCTGGAGATGGCAAGGAGGTACTGCGAGTGGAGCGAGGGGGTAACACTATGAGCACTTTCCCCAGATGCGGGCATTGCAGACTCCACTAATGGTTTCTTGAGCGTGTACCTTTACCCTTTCACATTTAGCCCCTAATAGGGTTATACTTGAAGTATGAGGTTACCTTGGCATATATTCTTCCATTGTTTTGGCAAATGGCGTTGATGATGAGATTCTTCGCGGAGAAGCCCGGGCTTGAATTCACGCTTGACCATATTGTGAGGCTATATCGGCCTTTTCATCATCGAGGCATGCGAACTCTGAGGTGTTTTTCATCCATGCCCTTCATTTTTGCTGATGAGGAAAGCGGGGATTAAGAGTGGGTCAGTTGGTTTGTCCGAGTTCGGACGACCGATATTATTCCTGTGAGTTTTTGCCATTTCCCGAATGGTGGAATCATGCACGTGAGTGAGGTGCTTGGCACTTTTTTAGATTCTGCATATAGCAAAAACTAGCTGAGTAATAATGTTGTCTCCCTTGTTGCAGCAACTTCGTGGACGCCAGGTGAAGTCCATGATCTACCCGGCTAGGTCCAGAGGCTGGTGACCAATTTATCCTGCAACGAGCGCATGTGGCGAGTTGTGTTTCGTGATAGATGGGGAGCACAATACCAAGTTATGTGTGTATGCTGCCTTTGTCTTGCCTTTCTATACCCGAGGTAACACTTTCACCTTTCATTTGTACTAGATTCGCCGTTTGTAGATATCGGGCGATTCCTTGGGGTGAGGCAATGTTTTTTTGAAGAGGGGAAAGAATCGTTGGCCCCCAGGCCGAGGGATGATGGAAATAAGAGGGTTCGGCACCCACGGTGCAACAGAGCCTTTAGTGGTGCTAGTTGGGCTCACATTTCAAAGGTCGAGGCGTTGCCCGATTCCATAGCTCCTAGAGTGCCTGATTCCTTACCAACGGTTCCTTTGAGAGATCGTGTCATGCCCAAGGTCGGTTCTTCTGGGTCGCAAGGGCAGGACCAACAGGAGTGTTATGATTTCAGGGAAATCCATCAGCTTCACTTTGTGGTGAGTTTATGCACTATTTTCCTGTTTCCCGTGCCCTCCTCCCTCTATTGAAACTTTCGGTTGTGATAGGTTTAAGTCTGAGCTGCTCACTCAAGGGGCCAAGCTCTAGAAAATTTGGAGCTCAAACTATGAGAGCTATTTGATGGGACAGTAATTTCCTTTAGTACACACTTTGCCCCCTTCTGCCCTTAGGGCTAACCTCCTTTTTTGTTATATAAGCTGTAGCAAAAAGCGGTGGTTTTGGAGTACCTTAAGGGCTACGTCAACCGTGCCGGAGTTAATTGTGGGGAGCTAAGGGCTCAAGTGTTGGTTCAAGCTTCGGAGGGGATGAATGCCTCGGCCATGGTCTCTTCCTTCGAGGTCCAACTACTTTTGACTTGTGACAGTGCCAAAGTTCAATCGGGTATGATTGGGAAACTTTGAATTTGATCTTCTAAATTTTTTGAGCTGAGATAATTGATGCTTGGGACGAAGTGTCACTAAGCCGAACCAAGGCTGATCGGGAGATGGCGATTCGTATGAAGGGTGCTGCTGATGCCCGAGCTGAGTTGAAGTGATCCCTCAATCGAGAGAAAAGGATCGAAAAATATGTTAGTTGCAGATCCCAAAGAGAAGTACTCGAGCAGGTTGGTTCAAGGGGTTTTGTTTTCCCAAAAGAATTAGCTCGAGCTAGGGGAATAATCGTGGTGCTTGGTCACTTCTTCCTGGAGTTGTGGAGGGCAAATTTTGACAAGCTGTACCCTTTTTAGCGTGGAGTGTATATTTTTCCATTTTTGTTGCTTTGTTTCTGATGTATGCAGAATATGACTGTAGATGGAGAGTGCTCCTTTTTTGCGCATGTCATATATAAGAAAGAATTTGAAGCTTTGTCTCTTTTGTACCTTTTCTTTGTTATTGCTTTCGACCGGGCGGGCTAGTTTTGATGTTCGTTGGGATCCTCGTAGGTCCAGAACTAATCGGACAGATCGGGGGTTCTCAAGCTTGATCTTTAACGTTAACAGGTGTCGGGACCTCCGTGCTTGGCGTAACTATTTATGCTTAGTCTCCGAGTCGGGCTTCAGCTCGAGCCTTCTTGCCCTTGAATCTTTTGTGCCCGTGCGGGTAGGTTGTATTTGATTTTGACTTTTACCCTTGGTCATTCGCCGCTCTAACTATTTTTTGGGTCCAATCTCCGAGTCGCATTGTGACTCGTGCTTCAATTGACCCTCAAGCTCTTTCCTGCCTGCATGGGTGGATGATGATGTCTCTTTGTGCTTTGGGTTGAAGTGACCTTACAGGCATGTGGCCTGGAGATTTAATTGGCTGACAATGGTATCTTTTGAGCCGCACCCATAGGCATATTGCAGTTTAACTATTTCGGGTCCAGTCTCTGAGTCCCATCGCGATTCGAGCTATAGTCGACCCTTAAGTTTCCATGATTCTTTGGCCGGCGATAGTGGCATTTATGCCGTGCCCTTAGGCATATTGCAATTTTTTGGGTCCAATCTCCAAGTTGCATTTTGATTCGAGCTGTAATCGACCCTCAAATTTTATTGAGTTTCCGGACGGCAACAGTGGCACTTATGCCGTTTGGTCATTGAGACCTTTTAGTATATGGCTCGGAGGCTTGCATAGTTAATAGTTTTGGATCCGGTCTCTGAATCGAGTTACTATTTGAGCTCATTTTTATCCTTAAGTTGTCAATTTTCAAGCTGGCGACAATGACTCTTACGCTATTTGGTGGTAGAGACCTTTCAATATGAGGCCCATAGGCTTGCTTAGCTGGCGAAAATGGCTCTTATGCTATTGTTGCCCATGGGATTTTTTTGTAGGCTTTGTTTTCGCTCGTTAAGGTCTTTTAGAGTATATTTGCCTGACCTGTCGACGATTCCATAGGAACCTCGATTTCAAGTCGTTGTCAGCAATGTTTCGAGCACCTAGTAAGGTACATAGCTCGTAGGTCGAGTAGATTGATGCTCTTGTGACTTGGAGCTGACGTGGTCGGAACACGTTTTGGCCTATTGAGGGAAGCTTGTTTTAACCAGTTCTTTTCGAAGTATATTCGAAGTAGTGGCCTACGATTTTTGGCGACAGTCAGGCCTCCCCGAGTCGCGTTATTTTGGGTGTATCAGCTATTTTGACCGTAGTTATGTGCGTTTGGCCGTAACCATTTTTTATCCCAAGTGATAGTTTGGGCATCTACATCGAGGGTATGCCCTTTAGGGATTCTTACAAATGCAATGTATAGCCTAAACTTCTGGATTTTCATGCCTGTTGAGGTCTTACAGTTTGGCATGCCTATTGAGGTCTTACAGTTTGTCATGTCTATTAAGGTCTTACAATTTGTCATGCATATTGACGTCTTATAGTTTTTCATGCCTATTAAGGTCTTATAGTTTGTCATGCCTATTAAGGTCTTACAGCTTGTAGATTAGATCTGGTTATGCTGAGGCTTCCTGCTAGGGGTCTTTCAGTTTCGGGTTTTCCAGTCGTATGGTGATTAACGACTGTCTTCGAGTCATCGAGTTTGTTTAAGCCCGTAGACCGCTTCTCGTGAGCTTGGAGTTGCCTTATTAGGGCTTGATGAGCCCGGAATTTCGACCCTTGGGTTGCGTGAATGTCGAATTGTCGTTGCTAAGTCTTCGAGTACCTCGGGACGCATTCGATGGAGAAGCATTTGCTGCGAGTATGTTGAAATTTTCTTTTCCCAAATACAAAATGCCGAAAAGGTATTCCTTATTGCTTGGTATAAATATGTGCTATAAATACATTTGTCCCATTGTTGTGAGCTCGACCCGCATGGGTGCAGCTCCTCCGATTATCTGATCTGTTTATATGAATCCATTTTGGAACTTAGCTTGCCATTTATTGGCCCTTCGGAGGGGATGATGTCCTTAAGAGGAGGTCATTGCACATCATCTAACTGTAGAAGAAAGGACTGCAATCTCGTTGGATCCCTTTCTGGGGGGTATGCTACTCCGCTAATAATCTTTCTAGAGGGACCTTCTTTAGGTTGGAAACTCGATTTAGGAAAGAGAGCTCGATGGGTCCCGCAGAGGCCTCGAATCTCCCAGTGGAGTTCAAAACTTCTGAATGCCTCGGCTGGTTTCCTGCATACGGGTTAGTAAAAGAAAAGAAACGACAAAGGAGTGGAGTAGTTCTTCATTGATGCAAGATGCATAGGCGACGTTTCGAGGAACGAGCCATGATACAACCTTCTGCTATATTCGACAAGGCTTGGCCGAAGATGTAGTTCTGCTTAACCTTTGATCCTTTTGAGGGCAGAGGCATCGATGCCGACGATGGGTCATGTGGTGAGGGATTTCCTCTCATCGCGTGTAGCTACTTGTCGAATACTTTAGTCCCACCTTTTTCATGGGGTTTCATCCCATTGGCGGAGGGGGGTCGAAGTCGCCTCTAGGCGGTGTGCCCATTGTCATCTGAATAAAATGTCCACGCTTCGTGGGCTTGGTGTTCCAGCCTGATCTCAGATGGGCTGTATAGAGGGAGCGACCTCCCTGATTGTTGTGGCGATCAACTTCTGTAATCCTTCAAAGATTTGAGGCATGGGAGTGATTTGGTTCGTTAGTGCGAACTGCTCTATTGGCTTTGGCCTGAAACCGTCAGTATAGTTGGTTGAACCACCTCTACTCATGAAAACATGCTTTATTTGAAATAGGTTAAGTGAGGGAGGGGGTTACCAATGCATTAATACGAGGTCGATGCAAAGTCTCATCGTCCCTTTCCTTGGATGCAAGGGTATCCTTTTGGGAATATTCCCTGGACCCATCTTTTCCTCGCGATGAGCACTTTCACTCTACACTTTATGGATCTTTGAAGGGTGCCGCCGCCCCTTCACTGTCATGGAAATACGTTGTAACTTGTTAGCTTCATTTTTCCAGATCTCCTTCCTCCCTTGGAGCTGGATTCGAGTCCGACCGCTTGATGATACTTGGTGGCGACCTCTATTGAATATCATAGTTGTTGTTCTTTTGAGCTAGTGACCGCGCATGCCCCGTGGTTCCCGCACCGGGTCATGATTTTCTTGAAGTGGTTTTGGTCGAATAGATCTGAGCCTCCTGGCGTTCCTAATTTCGCTTATGGTGATCACGATATTTGGTATAGCAATGTTTAAATGGTACTCGGTTAGACGGGGTTACCCTGCCAGCTGTGCGTTGTTGAATCTTGTTCTATTGGAGGTTCCTCGAAGGTGCTGTCCTCAGGCTATTTCCCTATTGTTGCGAGGTGGGTTACATCTCGAATCGTTCCTTCCATTCGCAGTGCACAGATGATACCTCCATCTGTTTGGCATCAACTTCTTTGTCGGGAGTCTACTAGGATATATCAAACCCGAGGAGGTTCCCAAATGGTTGTCCACGGCCCCGATTCGGGGTTGGTGCCGGCTGTGGGCATCGAACCAGGTCTCGGCTGGGTATCTAATAATACTTCACTTGAAATGTCCCAGAGTCATTGAGCATTCTTCGTTTAGGCTTCGGGTGAAGGCATGTGCTGCCCAATCATTCGAAACCAGGAGCGATCTCATTCGTCCTATCAGGGAATGGGTTGCGGCTTCCCGCGACATTTCATTTCTTCTTTCTTCGGTCTTAGGTATATCGTACCCTCTCGGTACTGCTTTGATGGCACCGGCGCGTGCTTCCACGGAGGACTATGCTGGTATGGTAAACGAGTCCGTGAGGTCAGGTGCCAGGCAGTAGCGTTGCGTCATGGTTTTTTCCGAGAGAGTTTCTTCGAATTTCCTTAACGAGACGGGCTCGAACTCATCATCTTGGAGGTCGCTGCCTCTGAATGAGCACGCACAAGTCGTGGTAATCTCGTAGGGATGCGAGGTCCTGTCACACCTAGGGAGATTTGGCGTTCCAAATTTTTTTGAAGCAAGTTCTGGGACCATTTCCTCAGGAGACAGTTGCCGTAAGAGCTTCCACGAACCCGATTCGAGTCTTTCGAAGAGATTCCCAAGCATCCTCACTGCGGCGAGGTGGATTACCGATCCATCGTTACTTGATCTCTTGGGTACTAGCTCGACATAAGGAGATGTTTCCGGCGCTAGTGCGTTGGGAGTCTCCGGGCGACTTTGCAGCCGAGCAATAGCCAACTGTCGTGCCTGCAACATTTCAGAAATAACATGATGACTATCTTTGTGTTCTACCCGGGCCAGGGTTTTTTGGGTTTCCTTTTGGTCAACACACTTTATACTATAATTGGTGTGCAACTTCGTTGTCCTGTTGCGCGTCTTGCAAGCCTGCATCTACTTGAACCGATCCAGATGCGTTATCGGGGTCATGTAGTATCACGCCAACCGTTGGAGCAGCCATACTGTTTTCTCTGTGATTTTTGGGGCAGTCGTTCTCGATTTTGCTTACCGAGCCAGACATTAACCCGAAATCAAATGATCTTGGGCAAGAAAAAATGTTAAAGATAACGTGCATTCGTGTGACGAAACTAGCAAGAAAATAATCACTATTATTTTTAGCCCACGGTGGGCGCCAAACTATTTACCGTGAAAATGGTAACAACAATTAAATTTATAAATGAGATTCTAAAAATATGTGATCTATTTCTGAGCTAGTTGTTAAAGTAGTTAATGCTAAGCACATGAAGTATAATGATGAAATGCGAGCTAAACCAAGGCAGTAATGAAACCAAATGGGCCTGTTGCCCGTATGCAAGGCCGATCGATGGGACCTCGAGGCCAAAGGCTCAAACCGAGCTCGAGCTGCTGGGGCAATCGGGAATGGGATAACAAGCAGAGATATGATTACGCAAGGCTCTATACTGCCAATATTGGACAACATAGTGAAGAACAAATGAGAAAACGATAAACGCTAAGGCCGCCTCAGACTAGTGAGAACGAACAACTTAGGAGAAAAGTGAGAGAGAGAGATTATTTCACTTGTGGAGAAATGGAGCAACATCAGTCCATTACAAGGTGGGGTGAGTCCCCTTTATATAGGAGGGGATACTCGGCTACAAGTATATTGAGATTAATTACAAAGTACAGTGATGGGATGGCTTGACATGATGCCTCAACATAGACTATGGATAGGTCGGGCATGTCTAACATAGCCATGTGCCTAGGGGGCTTCCCGCTCTGTTCTTGCTTCGTCCTTCATTTCCTTTGATTCGAGCATCGACGAGCCCCGAGGTCGAGAACTCGATCGCGGCCTCCCACCCTCGGGGTCCCGGGGCATACTTCCTAAATATGTTGATAGCGAGAAATCAAGTTTTTGCCGCGTACAAAATTACAACCTCGGTATGAATGATGGTATCATCCTACGTCCAGAGTAAGAACAACCAAATATATGTATAAAAAGCAATTAAATGTGTCACTCAAATCTAAAGATGCAGCCGCCCCTAATTAAATCAATATTACAAGGTGTAACTACCTTATGAATGTATAGAAGGATATAAATTAATGAAATACGTACAATACCTTTCAGTAAATTTTTAAGTAATAAAAATGTAGTCAAATCGACTTGTAAACAAGAAGAGTAAAAGAAAGCTGGTTGGGCCGCTCATAGCATAGAAACGAAATATTATTGCCAATATGATTAGTACGAAAATATTGACTTGCTTTTCTTTCCTTATTTTCCATTAGAGACCAGTTGAAGTTTTTTTACTTAACAAATTTACTCTCTCTCGCCTTTTCTTTCTGCTCTAGCGAGAAGCAGAAGAAGATAAGCAGAAACAAGAGAGTCAATTCTTTAACCTTCTCTTCAAAAATACATGACTAAGGTGCTAAAATAATAACACAAAAAATTGCACACATAAGAGCCATATCTGTTATATTCTATGAATACACTTGAAAGTTAGTCTATCATGTTAATCAACACTATGGTTTTGCATCTGCTTTTTGAGCTTCATATCTCTAGAATTATTATTATAAAAACAAAATTCGATAACAACTGAGCTTACCAACGATGTCCAGTGCTCGACGGTCCTAATAGAAAAGGCATACGTGCAAAGTCTAATAAACATCAAGATTCAAAATGACTCATAGGAGCACATGAATCCAGAAACTACAGACAAAAATCAACGGAATAACTCTAGTTCAGTGCATTTTCAATCTACTAATAGATAAATGATAGAAATAAGAAACTATCTCCTCAACTTTATCCCAAAATAAACCCAAAAAAGAAAAAAAAATCCTAACTTCTCACATGTCGTAACATTAGACAGATATTGTAAAGTTAAGTTAGAAGATCATCCTCTGTTGTTATGATGCCTGTTGGAATTAAAAAATAAGCTTTGCTTTACTGTACATCGATTATCTACATGGAAGGTACAACCAAGGACCAATATGATGAAAGAGACTTGATCTGAAAACTCAAAAACACCCAAACAGACATTGTTAACATTATACGAAATATTAAGGATCATATTTTACTGTATTTGAATAACAAACCGAAATCATGAAACTTTCTAGTAAATTAAAAAAGAGAGGAAGAAATTCACTTACATGCAAACACATACATCAAACCTTAGAAATTGTGTCAAATTCCCTTCCATTCATCACGCTCAATCACTCAACAAACTCAGTCACTCATCATTGTACAGGGCAGATCCATCCCAAATGCTAATATCTTCTTACGGCGCACGACCCGATCCCATCGTAATTCAATAACAAACACGCTCATTGTTAGTGTGCAGACTCCGGAAGGGCAGATCCAGCCCAAGCGCTATAATATGCCAACCATGGCATGACTCAATAAAGTTCTCTGGGGCGTGTAGCCCGATCCTATAAACATCACTCACAAATAGGCCCTCAGCCTCACTCAGTCATCAATCCCTCCAATCTCTCAGGCTCACAATGTCATGAAAATCAGCACAAAAATGATGAAATTGTGTAGCAATAAATAGCAACATTGACTGAGATATTATATGAAAATGAATAAGTGTGACTAAGTATGTAACTGCAATTTAAGATGACCTCAGTGGGTCCTAACAGAATAAGCATATAGCCTAAACATAGTTTTTAGCATGTATCATAGCTCAACTACTCTAGTACGAGAAATATCATGGATAAAAACAAGATTAAATAACTGCAAAGTACCATAGAAACAAATGAGTCATAATTAACACAGTACATATCCACACATCCGTCACATAACATGTGCGTCACCTCAACACCAAACACATATCACATATATTCATGAGTGCATATCCTCAACACCAAGTTTAGAAGTGTTACTAACCTTGAACAAGTCAAATCCAATACCAAAAAAACTAAACGATGCTCCAAAAATGCCATCCCGCGCGTACCGACCTCCAAACGGCTTAAAGCTATCAAAAAGTTACTCAAGAACATCAAACAATTCCAAAGAAAATAAACCTAATCGATAAAGGTCGAATCTTTAATCAAAATTCTAAAGTTAACCAAAAAGTCAAACTCCGGTCCGCACCTCGAAACTCGACAAAACTCACAAAATCCGATAAATCATTTAATTATGAATCCAACCATACTAGTTTCACTCAACTCCGACTCTGAATCATTGGTCAAAACTTTAAAATTTACTCTAAGAAACATTGGACAAAACCCCCCAATTTCCTCTTTAAAATTCATAATCCAATTACCAAAAAAGAAGATAGATTCACAAAATAAAACCAAAAATGAGTAGAGAATACTTATCCCAATCCATAAGGTAAAAATAGCTTCAAAATTGTCTCAATCCGAGCTTCATAGCTCTAAATATGCAAAAATGGTAAAAACCCCCGAAATTAAAGCACTTACAATCACGAGGAGAATTAAAGAATCACGATTGTGGAACAACCTTCGCGATCGTGAAGAACAACCTACACTGCCTCCACAAATACGCTAGGCGCTCGTGAATTAAATCATCCAAAGGTGAAGCACACAAGCGCCCACACTTCGCAAATGCATCCCCTCATACGCGAACGCGATGAAGAAGCTTCCAACTCCTATCTCTCAGCTCCATGTGAACGTGATATCTCTTATGCGAAGGTGGTGCCCAATCTCCAGAGATATCTCTTATGCGAACGCGGTTCCCAATCTCCAGCAACTTTTACTACCCCTTATATGGCAATAATCAATCTATTCCCAAACTGATTTCTTTCCTATGTTGAACCTATTACTATCCGTTAAACAGTGATTCCTTATTTAAATGGAATCAATTGTGTAATTGATTCTAACTGGTGATTGTTTCTATATTTGTGTTAAGACTTTACTTATTACCTTATTCCTCACTTGTTTTCAAAACTATAAATATCCACCTTCTTTTCTTTCAAATCACGAACGAATTACCTAAGTTCAGAACACACACTTCACTAAAACTCTTTTTTCTATTACTATTTGTGCTACTTTGTCTAGCCGTCTGAAAGCCAAGGCTAGGCTGTGGATATTTGTTCACTTTTCTTTCTGCACGTTGCTTCTCACTGGTTTGTCCTAGTTAATCTTCAAGCATCAACAAGAACATGTTTCTTTAGCTGTTTCCTTCACTCTTGCCTGTTTCTGCTTACGTTTATGCAATCAAGTTATATTACTAAGTATGCTGTAATTTGCTCCCTCCCATTCTAAATTAATGTTTTCCCTTATGCATGTACTATGTTAGTTACTTGTTATATGATTTGCCGAACTATGAATCACAAACCCCCACATCCTCCTATGTGCTTGTGTTCTCTAGTTGGTTTGTGGGGATGCCAACATCATCTATTGATGTATATGTCCCAAACCTGACCCTTTTTGTGCAATTACTGGTTCTGTGTAATTTAAGTTTTACCACTACTATTTTTGAATCACCCTTACCCCTTACTATTCTCGACCCGGCCAGTCATCTCATGAGTTACCACTCTGTTTTCCCTAATTTTTACTTCTTTATGCTTCGTTATTCGTGTTTTGTGGTATCGGATTGGTCGGATTGAGTCCGGAATGATTTTGGTAAGGTTTGAGACATTTGGTCTCTTTTAAGAAGGTTTAAGTTGTAAAAGTCAACCGGATGTTGACTTATGTGTTAAAGGGCTCGGATGTGATTTCCAATGGTTCGGTTAGCTTCAGGAGGTGATTTATAATTTAGGAGTGTGATCGGAATAGGTTTTGGAGGTCCGGAGTAGAATTAAGCTTGAATTGGCAAAGTTGATATTTTGGTGATTTCCGGTTAATGAGTGATATTTTGATCTGGGAGTCGTATTGGAATTCCGAGAGTTTTTGTAGCCTCATTTTATCATTTGAGATATATGTGCAAAATTTCAGGCCATTCGGACATGGTTTGGTTTTTTTTATCAAAAGCGTATTTCGAAAGATTTTAGAAACTTAGGCTTGAATCCGATGTGATTTGGTAGATTTGATATTGTTTGAGGTGATTTGATGATTGGAACAAGTTGGAATGAGGTATTGGTTCATGTTTGTGATTTAGGACTTGAGAGATTTCAGAAAATCATGGCTGTTTCTGGTGTTTTCGCACCTGCGATTTGGGGATCGCAGGTGCGGTGGCGCACATGCGGGAGAATAACCGTAGAAGCGGTTTTGGAAAGAAAGGTCTGGGATATGCGGTGGAGGATCCGCACCTACGGGGTCGCAAATGCGACAAAAGGGCCGCAGATGCAGTTTTGGCATGGTTAGGGAATTATCGTAGAAGCGGAGCTTTGACCGCAAATGCGGTACCGCAGAAGCGGTTTTTGGACAGCAGATGCAGAAAGACCTGGGTAGAAGGTATATATTTCATACTTCACAATTTTTGAAGGGTTTAGCCAATTTTGAACTCGGAATTGGGAGATTTGGGCATTTTTATGAGAGAAATCAAAAAGGCTTCATTGAGGTAAGGATTTTGGACATTAAACACATTTCTATGGTAATATTTCATGGATTGGGATGGAAATTCAAGGAATTAAAGGACTAAAAATGGAGGTTTAGGGCTTGAGTTTAAAATCGTTTTAAATGGAGATTTGAGGGGTGATTTGGACTCCGATTTTTGTGTTCTTGGTATGTATGAACTCGTGGGAGAACAAGGAATCCAATGATGTGAAATTTTTTGAGTTTTAAGAAGTGGGCCTGGGGCTCAGGTTTTGCTAATTTCGGGATTTTTGGTATTTTTTTATTGTTTTCGCTTGGGCTTTATTCCCTTAGCATATTGTGACACATTCATTCTGATTTTGGATAGATTCGTCACACGTAGAGGCCGGTTCAAGGGGCAAAGGCATCGCGAGTTAGAGATTTAACCGGTTCGAGGTGAGTAATGATTGTAAATGATGCTCTAAGGTTTGGAAACCCTCGATTTGCACATTGTAGTGCTATATTAAGGTGAGGCACACACTTGATGACGAGCGTGAGGTCATTTACTGTTGGGGATTGTGACTTGGTCGGTCCCGATTGATGATTTTATCGTATTTGGCTGAAACTTATTTGTTATCATCACAATTTGGGTTGATTTCCATATTTGGGCTTCGTACAAACTATATGAACCCTTCAGAAATTTTTATTACTATTTCCTAACTGTTTTGACTTATTAATTAAACTCAGTCATGTTATTTTTCACTGTTTTACTACTAAGCCATTTTCACTTTGTTTTGATATTTAAATAATATTTAAATGATGTTTTGGGCTGAGAAATACTGTTTTACTAATTCCCAAGGGGTTTGTGACTATTTTTGACTGAGTAAGGCCTATGGCCTAGTTGTGAGGAAATACTGATACTGGTTTGAGGCCGAGGGCCTGAGATATATACGCCACGAGGTGGCTTGACTGATATAAGGATGAGAGCCTAGATTTGATACCACGAGGTGGCTTGATATTGCGCTTAGGCCGTAAGGGGCCCCTCCAAGAGTCTGTAAACCCCCAGTGAGAGCGGGTACCCGTTTGTTATGTGAGATTGAGCCCGAGGGGCTGGCACTGTACTAAGATATGGCCCGAGCGACGGATTTATGGATACTGAGCCCGAGGGGTGAACTTCTTTCTGTTACTTTACCTTATTTACCTGTTTTACTTGTTAAAAGGAGTTTTTACTGGATACTTGCTGATTCACTATTTTCAAACGATGTTTTACTGCTTCATTATAGTATACTTTGTACTTCATGTGATTTCTTATCTTCAGTCATTATTTATACTAGTAGTCGTACCCGAGCGATGCACGGTCAATATTAAAAAGAAAAAATTAAATTATAATTTTCCCTTATTTACCTGTTTTACTTGTTAAAAGGAGTTTTTACTGGATTCTTGCTGATTCACTATTTTCAAACGATGTTTTACTGCTTCATTATAGTATACTTTGTGCTTCATGTGAGTTCTTACCTTATTTACCTGTTTTACTTGTTAAAAGGAGTTTTTACTGGATTCTTGCTGATTCACTATTTTCAAACGATGTTTTACTGCTTCATTATAGTATACTTTGTGCTTCATGTGATTTCTTATCTTTAGTCATTATTTATACTAGTAGTCGTACCCGAACGATGCACGGTCAATATTAAAAAGAAAAAATTAAATTATAATCATTCTTGTTTAATACTTTTATACAGTCTTATTTTAATAAAGTTCAATTGTCATTTTATTTGTCAATACGATATACCCAACCCTCATTGATATTTGAGTAGTTAATTTTTTGTTAATTTTCAATAAATAATTTTTTTGTTATTAACTAATTATGTCATGTGGCTTTTATCTACGTCACCACTTGTATTAATGTGGTGTCTTTTTCTTTGGTTTTTAATAATATATAGATATATTATTAGCATATCACTTGTTTAATATTTTTGTCTGCTATTTTTTTTGTAATATAATAGAAGATATACATTTTATTACTCTTGAAAATATATATTTGTTATTTTAAATTTTATTATATTTTTCTAAATAATATTCTTTGAATTTTAATGAATTGATATACTTTTATTTCAAAAAATAAAAACGAAAATGATGTTAAAAAATAAAATAAAGAAATTAACTAATTTAAACCAACTCTCCCCGTGTTTTAGTAGTTAATTTCTTTGTTAATTTTAAATAGATAATTTCTTTGTTATTAACTAATTATTCTATAAGGTTTTTTTCTAGGCTACCACTTGGCATAAGGAGAGAGCTTTATTCTCTCCTTTTAATAATATATAGAAGATATATAGAATATAGAATTTTAGAAAGAAACTAATCCACAATTTGAATCAATAGTTTTTTATTGCTTTATTTTTGTTTTTTTATTTTAAAACAATTATAAACTCCAACTTGAAACTACTCCCCAATTTAAAATGGTAATTTTTATTTTTTAATTTTATTTTATTATTTTAAAACTCCAACTTAAAACTACTCACCAATTTCTCTTCTTCTTTTTTCGTTGTTTTATTATAGTTAATTTTATTTTTTTTATTTTTTATTTTAAATAATTTTAACACTCCAACTTGAAACTACTCCCACCCAATTTGAATGGGTAGTTATTTTATATATATATATATATATATATATATATATATATATATATTGTAGTTTTTTATTTTTTATTATTTTTATTTTAATAGATATTTAAATTAAAATATAATAACTAATAAGTAATTATTAACTAAAAAACTAATTAGTAACTACTTATGCCATGAGGCGGTTTTATGCTGCCATCCTCTCCTTTTAATAATAAATATAGATAGATTTCAATTGTCATTTTATTTGTCAATACGATATACCCAATCCTTACCGATAATTAAGTAGTTAATTTAGGTAGTTAATTTTTTTGTTAATTTTCAATAAATAATATTTTTTATTAACTAATTATGTCATGTGGCTTTTATCCAGGCTACCACATGTATTAATGTGGTGTATTTTTCTTTGGTTTTTAATAATATATAGATAGATTATTAGCATATTACTTGTTTAATATTTTTGTCTGCTATTGTTTTGTAATATAATAGATGATATACATTTTATTACTCTTGAAAATATATATTTTTTATTTTAAATTTTATTATATTTTTCTCAATAATATTGTTTGAATTTTAATGAATTGATATACTTTTTATTTCAAAAAAGAAAAAAGAAAATGATGTTAAAAAATAAAATAAAGAAATTAACTAACCTAAACCAACTCTCCCCATGTTTTAGTTGTTAATTTAGGTAGTTAATTTCTTTGTTAATTTTCAATAGATAATTTCTTTGTTATTAACTAATTATTCCATAAGTTTTTTTGGTAGGCTACCACTTGGCATAAGGAGAGGACTTTATTCTCTCTTTTTAATAATATATAGAATATATATAGAATATAGAATTTTAGAAAGAAACTACTCCACAATTTGAATCAAAAGTTTTTTATTCCTTTATTTTTGTTTTTTTATTTTAAAATAATTATAAACTCCAACTTGGAACTACTCCCCAATTTGAATGTGTAGTTATCTTTTGTATATTTTTATTTTTGATTTTTTTATTATAACCAATTATGAGATATCTATATTAATTAATTAAAATAAAATAACCAATTTTTATATATGGTAGTTTTTTATTTTTTATTATTTTCATTTTTATAGATATTTAAATTTAAATATAATAATTAATAACTAATTATTAACTAAAAAACTAATTAGTAACTAATTATGCCATGTGATATTTTTGTAGGTTGCCACTTGGCTTAAGGAGAAGGCTTTTTCCTCTCCTTTTAATAATATATAGATAGATAGATAACTGGCAGAGAATAAATGCAATCTTCCTAAATTCCACATTTAAAAGGAAGTGCACAAAATAGAAAAACAGTCACGAAATAGGAAAAAATCGTAGGAACCCGTCAATGTTGGAGCATAACAATTGACAAAAGCCAATAATTGACAAAAATGATAATAAAATAATAATAAATAAGCAATTAAAAGGAAAAAATAACTGGTTTTGAATTTGAATTTAAAAATAACTAAATAACTTGTTATAACTAATCTAACTAATTGTATTCTAAAACTACCACATGTCTTTGTCCTATGTTGCCACTTGGCATAATTCTAAAAAAACCGTAAGAAACCGTCAATGTTGGAACATAACAGTTGACAAAAGCCAATAATTGACAAAAATGATAATAAAATAATAATAAATAAGCAATTAAAAAGAAAAAAATCATTAGTTTTGAATTTGAATTTAAAAGTAACTAAATAACTTATTATAAGTAATCTACCTAATTGTATTCTAAAACTACCACATGTCTTTCTCCTATGTTGCCACTTGGCATAATTCTATGTTAGACTTTCTAAAACTATCACATGTCTTTCTCCTATGTTGCCACTTGGCATAATTCTATGTTAGACTTTCTTCCATTTAATAATATATAGAATATAGATATAGATTTTTAATAGAAATATTTATTAGCATATTACTTTGTTTAATATTTTTCTCTAAATTTTTTTTAATTTCTTTATTTTTACTTTTTTTATTTTAAAATATTTTTTAAAACTCCAATTTGAAACTACTCCCAAATTTGAATTGGTAATTCATTATTTTTTTATTTAATTTTTTATTTTAAAACTCCAAATTGGAACTACTTCCCGGTTTGAATGGATAGTTCTTCTCTTTTTTTCATTTTTTATAGCTATTTTTTTTCTTTTTATTTAAAATAATTTAAAAAATCCAACTTCAAACTACTTCCACCCAATTTGAATGGGTAGTTATTTTTTTTATATATTTATTTTTCGTTTTTTTATATTTAATTATAAGATATCTATATTTATTAATCCAAATAAAGTAACCAATTAATATATACATACACACACACACACACATATATATATATGGTAGTTTGTTATTTTATTTTATTATTTTTGATTTTTATATATATTTAAATTTAAAAATAATAACCAATAACTAGTTATAAACTAAATAACTAACTATGCCATGTGGCATTTTTTTAGGTTGCCACTTGGCTTAAGGAGAGGGCTTTTTCCTCTCCTTTTAATAATATATATATATTTGTTTCTCACATGGTCGGAGTACTCACATTACTCCCTACACCGTGTGTGCAGATTCAGGTATTGTTGGTTCCTCTTCGGAGTGTTGATTCCTCCAGTCCAGGCGGTATTTCGGAGACAACAAGGTAGTTGTTGGCGTCCGTAGCCCCCGTGCCTCCCTTATCTTATTATTTCATATGTCCTTCAAACAGTTGTATCAGATACTATACTTAGTAGACTTGCCTCAGGATTTATAGTTGCTCATGACTTGGGACACCTCGGTTAGGACTGTATCGGGTTGGTTTCCATATTTTTTTAACCGTATTTCCGCTATTTCATGTTATTAAACTATGTTTAGACTATCATTATGTTATTTAACTGTTTAAAATGAGATTGAGTTCAATTGGTTGGCCTTGTCTTCACGAGAGGTACCAATACAACCGGGTTACGGGTTAAGGTCGTGACAAGTTGGTATTAGAGCCTAGGTTACATAGGTCTCACGAGTCATGAGCAGGTTTAGTAGAGTCTCGCGGATCGGTACAGAGACATCTGTATTTATCCTCGAGATGTAGCAGAACCTTTAGGAAAAACTTCATATTCTTGAAATTCTTGTCGTGCGAACTTGTTGATCCGAGTGCTAAACTTTTGTTATTCTATTCTCTCACAGATGGTGAGGACACAAGCTACCGGGCGAGGTGGATGACCACTAGTGCCACCAATTAAGGCCACCAGAGGCCGTGGATGCGGTCATTGCAGAGGCAAAGCAGTGAGGGCTACACGTGTTGATCCTCCAGCTGCCCCAACTAAGGGTCAGGCTCCAGATATGGATGCTCCAGCAGCACCGGTTTAGGCACCAGCTGTGCCTATTGTGATTTCAGGCCTTCAGGAGGCTTTAACTAAGATCTTGTCAGTATGTACCGGTTTGGCTCAGGCGGTTTCAGCTGCTAAAACCGTAGGTATTTCACAAACTAGGGGAGGGATCTAGACCCCCATTGCTCGCACACCTGATCAGGATGTGCAGGGACTCCAGATATCGGGGGCACCTTTAACCCAGCCGGTTGCACCAGCTCAGGAGTTTGTGGTGCCAGTTATGCCGGATGATGAGTAGCGTCAACTTAAGAGGTTTTGTATACTCCAGCCTCCAATATTCAGTGGTGCAGAGGGCGAGGATTCCCAGGGTTTCTTGGATAAGTGCTAGCAGATGCTTCGTACAGCAGGGATTCTTGAGACTAGTGGTGTGGAATTTGCAACCTTTTAGTTTTCTGGGGCTGCCTTCACTTGGTGGGAGGCGTATGAGAGGTGTAGGCTTATTGGTACAATGCCCCTTACTTGGAAGTGGTTCTCCGTTCTCTTCCTGGAGAAGTATGTGCCGCAATCTCGTAAATAGGAGCTGCATAGATAGTTTGAGTGGTTGCAATAGGGGGGGGATGATTGTGTCGTAGTATGAGTCGAGGTTTTATCAGCTGGATCGTCATGCCATATAGTTGGTTTTGATAGATCAAGAGAGGATGAGGAGATTTGTTGATGGTCTTACTTATCAACTCTGTATTCTTATAACCCGAGAGAGGGTATCTGGTGCTTCGTTCGAGGAACTGGTTGATATCGCTCGTGATATTAAGTCAGTTTTCTGGTAGGAGCAAAAGGAGAGGGAGGCCAAGATGGCCTCGAGGATCGGGCAGTTATAGTGGTGCTCCTTCGTGGGCCCAGTTTCAGCATGGTAGAGGCGGTTCATTTAGGACTACTCAGTCAGCTCACCCAGAGTATCATGGGGCATCTTCAGGTCATGGTTATCATGGGTCTCAGGAGGGCCAGTCATCACTCAATGCCCTCCTAGCTCAGAGTTCATCTTGTGCCGCATCAGCTCAGAGTTTTTCGATGCCGAGTGCATCTGCTAGTCACTCCGGTGTGAGGGGTTCCCTTCAGTCCCCTTCTCCATCACGTGGGTGTTGTTATGAATGTGGCAAGATAGGCCACATGTGGAGGTAGTGTCCTCATCGGGCTGCTAGTTCATTCCAGCAGATGGGTCAGCCTTCGGCTTTAGTACCAGTTGCTTCGCCACCACCCGCTCAGCCAACTAGGGGTGGAGGTAAGTCAGCAAGGGGTTGCCCCAGAGGGGGAGGTTGATCAAGGAGTGGTCAGGCCCATTTTATGCTATGCGAAGCAGATCCGATGCCATTGCCTCCGATGCTATCATTTCAAGTATTATTTCAGTCTGCCACAGAGATGCCTCTGTGTTATTTGATCCCGCTTCCACCTACTCTTATGTGTCATCATAATTTGATCGCTATTTGGGTACCCCTCATGAGTTTCCTGCTTTAACTGTTCATCTATCTACCCTGGTGGGTGATACTGTTATTGTAGACCGTGTGTACCGATCGTGTGTAGTGATTATTAGGGGTCTGGATACCCGAGTTGATCTTTTATTACTGAGTATGGTGGATTTCGATGTCATTTTTGGCATGGATTAGTTATCTCTGTGTTGTGCTATTCTAGACTGTCATGCCAAGACAGTCACTTTGGCTATGCCGGGTGTACCATGGGTCGAGTGGCATGGTGTGACTGATTATGTTCCTAGTAGAGTGATCTCTTTCTTGAAAGCCTAGCGTATAGTTATAACGGGTTGTCTCTCGTATCTTCCCTTTGTGAGGGATGTTGGAGCTGAGGCTCCAAGTATTGATTCTATTCCAGTTGTGAGGGACTTCACTGATATATTTCCTGCAGACCTGCCAGGCATGCTGCCGGACAGGGATATTGATTTTGGTATTGACCTGGTGCCGGGCACTCAACCCATTTCTATTCTACCGTATCGTATGTCATCAGCAGAGTTGAAAGAGTTAAAGGAGCAGCCTCAGGAAATCCTAAATTAGGGGTTCATCTGGCCTAGTGTGTTACTGTGGGGTGCCCGATTCTGTTTGTAAAGAAAAAGGATGGCACAATGAGAATGTGCATTTATTATAGGCAATTGAACAAGGTAATAATTTAGAACAATTACCCTTTTCCTTGCATTAATGATCTATTCGACCAGCTTCAGGGAGCGAGGGTGTTCTCCAAGATTGATCTCTGTTCGGGCTATCACCAGTTGAAGATTAGGGATTCAGATATTCTTAAGATAGCCTTCAGGACCAGATATGGTCATTATGTGTTCCTAATTATGTCCTTTGTGCAGACCAATGCCCTAGCAGTGTTCATGCATTTGATGAAAAATATGTTCCGCCCTTATCTTGACTCGTTTGTCATAGTCTTCATTGATGATGTTGTGGTATATTTACGTAGTCAGGAGGAGCACGCGGAGCATTTGAGGGTTGTGTTGTAGAGATTGAGGCAGGACAATCTTTATGCATAGTTCTGCAAGTGTGAGTTTTGGCTCAGTTCGGTGGTATTCTTGGGGTACGTGGTGTCCAGTGAGGGTATTCAGGTTGATCCAAAGAAGATAGAGGCGATGCAGTGTTGGCCTAAACTGTCCTCAGCTACTAAGATTAACATTTTTCTTGGTTTGGATGGATATTATTGCCGGTTTGTTCAGGGATTCTCATCTATTATATCGCCCTTGACCAAGTTGACTCATAAGGGTGCTCCATTTGTATGGTCGGATGAGTGTGAGGAGAGCTTTCAGAAGCTCAAGATAGCTTTAACCATAGCTCCAGTGTTGGTTTTGCCATCAGCTTCAGGTTCATATATAGTGTATTGTGATGCTTCAAGAGTAGTTATAGGTTGTGTGTTGATATAGGAGGGTAGAGTTATTTCTTATGCTTCTCGTCAGTTGAGGCCCCACAAGAAGAACTAACTCGTTCATGATGTGGAGCTGGCTTCCATAGTTCACGCCTTGAAGATTTAGAGGCATTACTTATATGGTGTGTCCTGTGAGTTATTCACTGATCACCGCAATCTTCAGCATTTGTTCAAGCAAAAGGATCTTAATTTGAGTCAGGGGAGATGGTTGGAGTTGCTTAAGGATTATGACATCACTATATTGTACCATTCGGGAAAGGCTAATGTGGTGGTCGATGCTTTGATCCGAAAGGCAGTGAGTATGGGGAGTTTGGCATACATTCCAGTTCGGAAGAGGCCTCTTGCAGTTGGTGTTCAGGATTTGGCCAATCGGTTCATGAGGTTGGATATTTCTGAGCCCAGTCGGGTATTGGCTTGTGCGGTTTCTCGGTCTTCTTTATATGATCGCATCGGAGAGTGCCAGTATGAAGAACCACTTTTGCTTGTCCTTAGAGATAGATTTCAGCATGATGATGTTAGAGAGATGACCATTGATGATGATGGAGTGTTGAGGATGCAGGGCCGGATTTGTCTGCCCAATGTGGATGGGCTTTGGGAGTTGATATAGGAGGAGGCCCATAGCTCATGGTATTCCATTCATGCAGGTGCCACGGAGATGTATCAGTATTTGAGGCATCACTGCTGGTGGAGAAGAATGAAGAAAGACATTGTGGGGTTTGTAGCTCGGTGTCTCAATTGTCAGCAGGTGAAATATGAGCATCAGAGACCGGGTGACTTGCTTCAGCAGATGGTTATTCCTAAGTGGAAGTGGGAGAGGATCACTATGGATTTTGTTGTTGGACTTCCTCGGACTTTGAAGGTGTTCGATGCTATTTGGGTGATTGTGGGTAGGCTGCCCAAGTCCGCGAACTTCATTCCTATTTGTACTACATATTCTTTAGAGTGGTTGGCAGAGATATATATTCGGGAGATTGTTCGGTTGCACGGTGTCCCAGTTTCTATCATTTCAGATCAGGGCACTCAGTTTACTTCCAAGTTTTGGCGGTCTGTGTAGAGAGAGCTAGGTACTCAGGTGCAGTTGAGCACAACTTTTCACCCTCAGATGGATGGGCAGTCTGAGCGCATCATTCAGATATTGAAGGATATGCTACGCACTTGTGTTATTGATTTCGAAGGGTCATGGGATCAATTTCTACCGCTTACAGAGTTTGCTTATAACAATAGCTACTAGTCAAGTATTCAGATAGCTCCATATGAGGCTTTGTACGTGAGCGGTGTAGATCTCCAGTTGGTTGGTTCGAGCCCGGTGAGGATAGGCTACTGGGGACAGATTTGGTTTATGATGCTTTAGATAAAGTGAAGGTAATTCAGGAGAGACTTCATACGGCACAGTCGAGGCAAAAGAGTTATGCAAACATGAAGGTTCGAGATGTGTCCTACATGGTTGGTGAGAAGGTACTGTTGAAGGTTTCGCCCACGAAAGGTGTCATGAGATTCGGAAAGAAAGGGAAGTTGAGTCTGTGGTTCATTGGGCCTTTTGAGGTACTTCGAAGAATTGGGGAGGTGGCTTATGAGCTTGCCTTACCACCCAGATTTTCGAGTGTGTATCTGGTTTTCCATGTTTCTATGCTCCGAAAGTATATTGGGGACCTGTCCCATGTTCTGGATATTAGAACAGTTCAGTTGGAGGATGATTTGACTTATGGTGTGGAGCCAGTAGCTATTTTGGGTCGTCAGGTTCAGAAGTTGAGGTCAAAGGATATAGCTTCAGTGTAGGTGTAATGGAGAGGTCGGCCCATGGAGGAGGCTACCTGGGAGACCGTGCGAGAGATGCAGAGCAGATATCATTACCTATTTAAGGCTTCAGGTATGTTTCTTGACTCATTCGAGGAAGAACGTGTGTTTAAGTTGGGGAGGATGTGACGACCCGACCAGTCGTCTCATGAGTTGCCGCTCCGTGTTCCTCCATTTCTGCTTCTTGGTGCTTTGTTATTCGTGTTTTGTGGTATCAGGTTGGTCTGATCGAGTCCGGAATGATTTTTGTAAGGTTTGAGACACTTAGTCTCTTTTAAGAAGGTTTAAGTTGGAAAAGTCAACATGATATTGACTTATGTGTTAGAAGACTCAGATGTGAGTTCCGATGGTTTGGTTAGCTTCGGGAGGTGATTTATGACTTAGGAGTGTGATCAGAATGGGTTTTGGAGGTCTGGAGTAGAATTAGGCTTGAATTGGCGAAGTTGATATTTTGGCGATTTCCGGTTGATTGGAGAGATTTTGATCTAGGAATCGGAATGGAATTTTGAGAGCTGTTGTAGCTTCGTTGTGTCATTTGGGATGTGTGTGCAAAATTTTAGGCCATTCGACGTGGTTTGGTTGAGTTTTTTCTCAAAAACATATTTCGGAAGATTTTAGAAACTTAGGCTTGAATCCGATGTGATTTGGTAAATTTGATGTTGTTTGAGGTGATTTGATGATCGAAACAAGTTGGAATAAGGTATTGGGTCATGTTTGTGCTTTTGGTTGAGGTCTTGGGGGCTTGGGGGTGATTTCAGATGGTTAACGGGAAGATTTGGGACTTGAGAGATTTCAAAAAATCATTGCTGCTTCTGGTGTTTTCGCACCTGCGGTTTGGGGACCGCAGGTGCGGTGTCGCACATGTGGGAGAATAACCGTATAAGCATTTTTGGATGGAAAGGTCTGGGGGAAGGCAGTTGCGGTGGAGGATCCGCACTTGCGGGGTTGCAAATGCGACAAAAGGACTGCAGATACAGTTTTGGCCTGATTAGTGAATATCCGCAGAAGTCGAGCTTTGACTGCAAATACGGTACTGCAGAAACAGTTTTTGGACCGCAGATGCGGAAAGACCTTGGCAGAAGGTATATATTTCATACTTTGCGATTTTAGAAGGGTTTAACCATATCTGAACTCGGAATTGCGATCTTTAGGTGATTTTTAAGAGAGAAATCAAAGAGACTTCGTTGAGGTAAGGATTTTGGACTTAAAACACACTTCTATGGGAATATTTCATGGATTGGGACTGAAATTTAAGGAATTAAAGGTCTAAAAATGGCAGTTTAGGGCTTAAGTTTAAGAGGGTTTTAAATGGAGATTTGAGGGGTGATTTGGACTCCGATTATTGTGTCCTTGGTATGTATGAACTCATGGGAGGACGAGGAATCCAACGATGTGAAATTTTTTGAATTTCAAGAAGTGGGCCCGGGGCTTGAGTTTTGCTAATTTCGGGATTTTTGGTATTTTTCGATTGTTTTCTCTTGGGCTTTGTTCCCTTAGTATATTGGGACACATTCATTATAATTTGGATTGATTCGACGCACGTGGAGGCCGATTCGAGGGGCAAAGGGTTCACGAGCTAGAGATTTAGCTGGTTTGAGGTGAGTAATGATCGTAAATGATGCTGTAAGGGTTTGAAACCTCGAATTTGCGCATCGTAGTGCTATATTAAGGTGTGGCACAAGCTTGACGACGAGCGTGTGGTCATTTACTATTGAGGATTGTGACTTGGTCTGTCCTGATTTATGATTTTATCACGTATTTGACTGAAACTTATTTGTTATCATCATGATTTGGCCTGATTGCCATATTTGGGCTTCGTGCCAACTATTTGAACCCTTCGGGGATTTTTATTACTATTTCCTCATTGTTTTGACTTATTAATTGAACTCAGTCATGTTATTTTCCACTGTTTTACTACTCAGCCATTTTCACTCAGTTTTGAGACTTAAATGATATTTAAATGATATTTTGGGCTGAGAAATACTATTTTACTAATGCCCGAGAGGCTTGTGACTATTTTTGACTGAGTAAGGTCAGGGGCCTAGCTGTGAGGAAACACTGATACTGATTTGAGGCCGGGGGCCTAAGATATTTACGCCATGAGGTGGCTTGACTGATATGAGGCTGAGGGCCTAGATTTGATGCCACGAGGTGGCTTGATATTTCACTCGCCCCTCCAGAATTCTATACACCCCCAGTGAGCGTGGGTACCCATTTGTGATAAGAGATTGAGCCCGAGGGGCTAGCACTGTACTGAGATATAACCGGAGGGGCGAATTTGTGGATACTGAGCCCGAGTGGCAAACTTATGTCTGTTACTTTACCTTATTTACCTATTTTACCTGTTGAAAGGAGTTTTTACTGGATTATTACTGATTCACTGTTTTCAAATGACGTTTTACTACTTCATTATAGAATATTTCTGCTACATGTGATATCATATCTTCAGTCATTATTTATTTTTGTTACTCACTGGGTCGGAGTACTCACATTACTTCCTGCACCATGTGTGCAGATTCAGTTGTTGTTGGTCCCGCTCCGGAGTGTTGATTCCTCCAGTCCAAGCGATGTTTCAGAGATTACGAGGTAGCTGTTGGCGTCTGCAGCCCCCGTAACTCCCTTATCTTATTATTTTCTATGTCCTTCAAACAGTGGTATCAGATACTGTACTTAGTAGACTTGCATCAGGATTTATAGTTGCTCATGACTTGTGACATCCCGATTAGGGCTGCGTCGGGTTGGTTTCCGTATTTGTTTGACCATATTTCATCTATTTCTTGTTATTAAACCATGTTTAGACTACCATTACATTATTTAACTGTTTAAAATAAGATTTGGTTCAATTAGCTGACCTTGTCTTCACGAGAGGCGCCATCACGACCAGGTTCGGGGTTAGGGTCGTGATAAGTTTTAAATAAAATCTCTGTTTCTGCACTTCCACTATATTCCTAGAACCTAAGTTTTGCATGTTATAATTCTACACTTAAAGATCATGCCTATAGGGTCTAATGGTTGTAATCATACGTGATGCCCATAAGTTAAAACCAGGTTCTAAACTAGATTTCATGACTATATGGTTAATATCAAGATAGAAATCATGCCTATAGGAATCTCGTTGTGATCAAATAAATCATCCCTACTCCACTTGATTAGATACCATGGCTATAGGACCAAATCAACTTTAATATTAGATACCATGTCTGTAGAAATTAAAATCATCAACAATAGATATTATAATCTGAAACCATTTTAGTTAAAAATCAGTTTGACTCGTACTATTTTGAATCAGTTTGAACAACTTACTCCTGCCATTAGTGCGATTTAGAAAGCATGCCTATAGGATCCAATTTGTCCATTTAAAACCGTCATTGCTTTACCATTTTTGAATCAGTAATAGACATCATGCTTATAGGGTATCATCAAACACACTTAGGCAAGCCTTAGGTAATAACGATAAAATTGAAACTGCCTTTGTTTAATTAGCAACTGCTACAACCAGCAGGCAGGCCTGATTCAGACTTCTTATCTGAGTTATGTAATAAATTGGTCTGCTTCAACAACTAAAACTCCCCTGTTTAGTACTTTAAATTCCAACCCTAAATGTGTTTTAAGTCATGCTATTTATGTGCTTTGCTTGGGGAGGTATGTATGAGCCTCTTAGTTATTTACATGTCTCCCCTGATATGCAGTCTTATATGTTTTGAATGTCGCCTTAGTCTTTTACCATTAAACCCTAAGAGTCATCCTAAAATCCCCCTTCTTATAGGAATAATAGTCCTAAATCCTCTGGGACTGATAGGAATAGGACGGGTAATAGCATGCAATAGAGGTCGAGACCAATCCACGCTTTAATTCCTTAACGGGGTAGGAAGGGTAGATATGGATACGATGACCGATGCGATAATACCACGTGTATCCCCTATTTTGAGGTGTGATTACCGAATATTGCATTGATGTGATCCATATTACAAATAAACATAGGACCCCTTGGTATTCATCAGTATGCTTAGTTATAACTCTTTTAAAATTTTGCTTATTTTCAAACACCCGTGTATTTGAAATCCCCTCTTATGTGAGCCTTGTTTGTTTACCTGTTAATTGCACAAATTCACAAAGAAGTATCTTTTCGGGAACCACACTAGTGGATCCTGAGGGAGGCCCAACACCTTCCCCTTGGTATAATTTCAAGCCCTTAGCCTATCTCTGATTATGAAATGTTGTTGTAGTTGAACCCCATAGGTGCCCTAACGCACCTTAAAATCGTTGGGTAGCGACTCTTCTAAATTGCAAAACCCCTTTCCCAAAAGGAAAGAGTTGTCCCAACCGAATGTCATAAACCCGATTCTGTGAAGGAAAAAAGGGGCGTGACATTACCCGTGTTGATACCCAAATTTTCCTCAAACTATTGTTTAAAATTTGCATATATGCCTCCAAAATCACTTTTTATAATAATTGGTATTTTTTCATAATTTTCCATATTATTATCAATTCATTCAGTACTTTATATTCAATAATTGATCATAAATTACATTAGAATGTAGTTTCAAAGTATTTCTTAGCTGAATATCTCATTTTTAATCCTATTAGGAATTAATTATTTAACAAATTAGCCAATTTAGCATTGTTTGACTATAATTACAACAATTTTTCAATTATAGCCTAATTGTATACTTTATGCTATTTTAATTTAATAATCAGTCATTTTATATTTTAAATATTATTTAATTACCTTAATTTAACCTATTTAGCTGTAATTTCATTTTATCTAATTATTAGCTATTTTTATTAATTATTTATCTAAGTTGTCCGCTCAAGGGTACTAGTCTAAAACCCCATAGAAACCTTACTCTATTCAAATTGTGCATGCATCATGGTCAAACCTATACGGATCGGTTATGTTGTCCACATAATGATCCTTTATGATAGACTTGTCCAAAAGTCGATTGGGTTTCTCTTAACCCAAACAGACATCATCACATTTTGTTCATTAATTTGGAGAACTAAAATGCTTCATGCTAATTGTTAATATTAAATAGTCGAGTTTGGTGGAGGTAGGGTCTAACCCTTTTGTTTTGCAGCAAATGAGGCAAGAGGTCCACTCTTGCTAGACTGGTGGAGGAGTCTTCCATCAAATCACCAAATCAATGAGTGGAAAGAAAGGGCCGCCAAAGCTAGCAGAAATTTGGAGTATCTGGAATACAGTTCGCTGGAATTGGAAGGAAAAGTGAGGAAGAGAGTCACCAACTGCCAGAACGCTGAGGGAAACGAAGGAGAACACCTGGCGAAGGCATTTTTACGGGTGAACCTACGCGAACTGGAGGATTTGATCATGAGAGCATTCAATCTAGGGAAGGTCCTTTTGGGAGCAAGTAGATAGGAGTTTACACTTTTCGCTTTATGAATATAATAAGGCTAATGGCCATTAGTAACCTTTTATTTCCTGTTTATTTAAGTGTCGATCTGGGATTCTTTTTATTATTATCAATAAAATGAGGCATTTAGTATTCCAAGTTCTCCAAGTAAATTTGTGGCTAGGCCTACCTCGGGCACAACGAGGCTCCCAAATTAGGGCACGATTTACACTACTGCACTACGTGTTTAAATCTTGCAACACATTTTATGATCCTCACTATCTTGTTTACCTTTTTTTTTATTTTTGCTTTTTATTCCCCTCCCCATAGGTTAGTTCATGCACTCTGGCAACATCATCTTATTCCACGAGACCCAAGGGCCTTTCACCCACTCCTCCTCTTTGTCCTGTTAAGAACAAGACCAAAGGTAGAATGAAAGATTTGAACATCAGAAAGGAAAACATAATGGCAGAGGCCACTGATGGCCTTGGTATTCGGGTTGCCAATGAAAATGTGTCACAACTTGAGCAGAAATTGTTGAAGTTTCAAGAAGAGCTTGATCAGGTTCGGAATTTGGCCAACCTATCCTTCTCCATCAGCACCCCACACACCATGTTCCCCAATGGCCAAAAATCCACACCTCAAACAAAAGCAGCCAAATTATCCCACTACTCCAACAAAGAATCAATGCAACACTTGCCACACTCCAAACAATAATCCATTACTCATCCTCGAACCATAAATTCCGCAAATGACCATTTCCACACCCACACACCAGGCTACCACAACAACACTATCTACGTGGAACCATGCCACTCTCCACCCAACCTATTTATTGCACCCCTGAGTCCGATGAAAATGATCTACTCATCAGAAACTTTGCTGAAGAGCTTAAGAAACTCACCAGGCGAATCCAAGGTGTGGAAGGAAGTAAATGGATCAAAGGGTTAAACTATGAAGCTCTCTGCATACAACCAGATGTCGAACTACCATAGGGGTACAAAACTCCCAAGTTCAAGATGTTTGACGGTACAAGTGATCCAAGTGTTCATCTGAGAACATACTATGACAAGTTGGTCAGGGTAGGAAAGGACGAAAAAATCCGCATGGAGCTATTCATGAGGAGTCTAAAAGGAGATGCAATATCTTGGTACATCAGCAAAGATCATAAGAAATGGTCGAGATGGGTAGGTATGGCATCTGATTTCATGGATAGGTTCATGTTTAACACAAAGAACGAGCCATACGTGTTCTATATCTAGAATCTAAAGAAGAAGCCCACGGGGACATTTCACAAGTATGCTACTTGCTGGAGGTCTAAAGCTGCTAATATCAAACTGATGAGTGGTGATTTTACCACTCATTCTAGCCTCTTTTATGTAGCTTTTATGTCCTTTTAATTATAAAATGAGGTTGCTTATGTTGGTTGTTGTTAGTTTTTCAAGTACATGATGCTACGAAGTGATTGGGATTGAATTGAAATGGAATTGAACGAAAAGAGAGTGAAACCATGCAAACTGNAATCATTTTACTTGATTTCTAGGTTAGTTTACATTTCTGCAATTAGATATAAGAAACATTTTCCAACCAAAATTCTTAGTGTTTGGCATTGCGCAACTAGCGATAATTTTCTTATATGCCTAATCGCCTACACATTGTTCTCTGTGGGATTCGACCCCGACTCATAGTTGGGTAAATTATATTGCTGCGACTGTGTCTTTTGCTTTTTAGTATTGGATTTGGACGTCACCAAAATTGGCGCCGTTGCCGGGGAACAATTTGGCGTCATTTAGGTTGTTTGAGAATTAAGCGAAAGTGCTTTGGTCCAAACTTATGAATATTTGCGTAATTACTTTTTCTTACCTTGGGTCTATTTTTATTGTTTATTTACTTAATTTTGAAAAATGGCATCGTACAATGAAAATTGGTCGGATGGTAGTTGTTCATACTTTGATGATCCTTCTCCTTATTGTGGAGGACCACACTCGTGGCAACATTATTTAAATTCTCCCGGAGGTGGGTTGTGCGCACAATCTCAACCCCATGATTGGAGTATTTGTGATAAGTGTGGTGGCCAAAATGGTCATTGGGATTATTGTGCATATTTGTCCTTCCCTTCCCCANGTCGCAGAAGCGATCACGCCTCTGCATAAAATGGACGCTTCTGCGGTTTAGGCATGGATCAAGCATTTTCGCTTCTGCAGAGGAAAAGACGCAGAAGCGGTCACGCTTCTGCGATAAATATTTTGCTTCTGCGTAAATGGCTGTGAAAGCCGTAATTCGCTATGCGTTTATGTGATCGCTTTTGCGTTGTCGCTTCCGCGACTTGAGTATCGCTTCTGCGAAACTATGCTGGAATCCTATTTTTGCTTCCACGAGGTAAAGTACGCTTCTGCGGACTTGCTTCTGCGAGAATAGTTTCGCAGATGCGATTTTTGGGCATCAGCCCTGGGTAGAATTGACATTTCGCAAATTCCAATCCCCAAACCATTTTATACTCATCCAAGCAGACATTTTAGGGATCTTTGGCTTATTTTCAGTTCTTAGAACTAGAGAGAACATTTTTGGGAAGCTAGGGTTTTGCATACACACTTGGGTCTTGAAGATTGAAGCTTGTGGTTAAGATTTTCTTACCCATTTATGTTTATTTCTTCATTTCCTTGCTNCTTGTTTTGATGAGATTTATAGGGATATGGAGATGGAAGAAGTTGAGCATGGCCAAAATGGAGAGTTCAGGCTTATGTTGGAGTGCCTACTTGAAGAAGGAAACAAGGAGCAAAATGCCTGGGAATATCTTTTGGAGACTAGTCTTCAAAATGACTTACCACTTCAACGGTTGCACTCACAAATGGATGAAATGATCGAAGCCTCAAGGGCTCAAAAAGCTTCAGAACTGAATGAAAGTCAAGGACCTTCCTTGGAGGTTGAAAGTGAAAATCCTTCCTTGGCACTTGATCAAAACCAAGAAGAACTCTCAAATGCTCAAAATGAGAGAATAATGCTCATGTTGGAGACCATTCTTGAAAATGAGGAGAAGCATAACTTTGCACTCGAGGACTTGAAACAAGGCTTGAATTACAATGATGAACACATCCGCACTTTGGAAGATTAAATGCAAATTTTGGTTGAGGCTCACTTTTCCCAACAAATTGAGTGTGTGGATAAAAGCCAAGAAGAATCCAACTTCGAGGAAGAAAGTGAGCTTTACTTTGAGGAGTCAAAAATTGAACATCCACCAACCGACTCCATGAGTACAAATGATGCCAAGAAAAATATGGAATTAGCGTCAACCGATGTAAATGCAAATGTGGTTGAGATTGACTCTTGTTCGGGGGAAAATGAGGATGTCAAAGTCCAAGAAAAATTGCAAAGTGAAGGTTTGAGGTTACATTCCAAGCATTTTTCAATGTTGGAATTGTGTGGTGATACGGGAGTTGAACTACACAAGTCAATGGAGGATTGCGAGGAAGAAAAACTCATGCCATACATCTTACAATTTGAGGAAACAAGAAAGCAAAATGACATTCCTCACTTGAGAGCCAAGAAGTGCAAAATGAAGAATTTAAGCATTGGCTCGGTCATCAACTTACCACCCTCCATCGCTCGTTATCACAAGCTTGATTCTAAGCTAGGTGCCCAATTCATATCATCCAAGTGGCGAGAAAAGTGGTAATGTTGTTTTTGTCGTTCCACGACGTTAAATGCGGCGCTTGGTGGGAGGCAACCCATTGTTTTTGAAATTTTTTCGTCATTTTTGATATTTTCTTTTTTTAGAATAGCTTAAAATATTATTTTTGACTAATCTTCCAATTTTTAGATTTTTTGGAGTTGATTTGAGCAAATCAATGACACGGTGGGTATTCCCAACTTTCCGGTGGAGCAGGTACAAGCAAAAGATAATTGTGAAAATGGAGCATGGATTGTATCTAAACTCTTCCCTCTGGCACTCAGTCAACTTCCAACTCCCATAGCACTTAGTGTGCCTCAGGGAGCTTCCCCTCAAACTCTACTCTTTACTTCTACGCATTGGGAACAATGCATCGTTTTCAGTTGGGGGTGGGCATGTAGCATTGTATGATTTTTTGTTGTATATATAGCTGGAAACTCATGTACTTATGCGTATCATGTATCTGTGTACATTGGTATAACTTTGGTATATGAGTGATGTTATGATGTTGTTTTTGATTTCTGTTGTTGAGTTCGTGTTTGTTAATATCAGTTTGTGAATCAATTCCCCTTGGTTTTTCTTTTTCTGGTTCTTTTCCAAGGGTGTAATAGTAGAATCAGGATCTTAGGTGTAAATCATTGTGACCAGTTTGGTGTAGTCGCCTAGTATCGAGCATGTATACATGTACATAGCGCATATCCTCCTATAGTCATTCTTGTCGACTTTTCCCAATGATAGATAGATTGGCGACTGTCTTAAGGGAATTTGTCTCTATGATCAATTCTGTGAATCTGAGGCTCGCTCTGTGACTCTATGGTAACCCATAATTATACTTGTGCTTGTGATGAAATCTTTGAGTTGCAAAATGGTTAATCGGAAGTGTCAAATAATGTGAATGAAGCAGTTCATGTACAATGTGTGTGTGAGTTCTCTGTTTGTATATAATTCTTGTGTTTACTTCTGTCATCTAGAACTTGCCCGGTTAGTCTTTCAATGCTAATGATAGTATGTTTGGTTGGAGGAATGATCTTAGGCATTCGTTGTGATTATGTGCAAAACCTCTTTAGCCTTTCAAGCCTACCCTTGCTTAAATAATATCACCAGTACCCTATTTGAGCCTTGAAACCTTTTTCCTTGGCCAACTCATTACAAACCTTGGACCTTCTTGAAGAATAATTTCCTCTTTTGAACCCGTCCCTCCTTGAACATTGAGAATGAGGCTAAAAGCCTAAGTTAGGGCGTGGTGCTAAAGTAAAAAATTGGTAAGGTTGTACATTGAGTGTAGGATCATATGCCTCAAAGTGTTCATATTAACTCAATCAAGCTCCAAAAGAAAAATGTGTATAAAAAAAAA
>MU785868.1:36981-119039 GCA_026770625.1 Nicotiana glauca
GCTTAATCTTCTAATTGTGATTAGGGATAATTCAATTAGGAAGTCTTGTTAGTTTTCGGAAGAAGCTAATTAAGAATTATTATCCGTTGCTAATTAACATAAACTCGCTCATATTTGTAAAATCATGAAATACATTGGATCGTTACTTGAATGTAATTCCCGATGCAACCATACTTGTAGCCATTGATCATTTTACTTGCTTTCTAGGTTAGTTTACATTTTCGCAATTAAATATAAGAAACATTTTCCAACCCAAATTCTTAGTGTTTGGCATTGCGCAACTAGCAATAATTTTCTTACATGCCGAATCGCCTACACATTGTTCTCTGTGGGATTCGACCCCGACTCATAGTTGGGTAAATTATATTGCTGCAACCGTGTCTATTGCTTTTCAATAGTGTATTTGGATGTCACCACATACCCGCCTTAGAAGAAGAACAAATGAACAAGTTCTTTGTATGGGCTCAAGACCCGCAATTCTATGAACGATTGATGGTGGTTGAGAATCATAAGTTCATAAGTTTTCTGACATTATCAAGCTGGGGGAATGAATTGATGAAGGTATTAAGAGCGGTATAGTTACAAACTTCGAGCCCTTGCAAGCGACAAATAAGGCCTTGCAGTTTGGTGGTGTGTCTAAGAAGAAAGACATAGGAGCTGTGATGGTTGCACAAAGGACCAAATCTCCCCTCAAATATCAAACCTACTTAATACCTCCACTCATATATCAGCCAGTCCCAAATTACCAAGCACCGTCCTACCAAGTTCCACCATCAACTTATTAGTAACCTCCACCTCCAACATATCAGCCTACCTCACCTAAATAATCCCAACCTGCTCATGTCTATCAAACTTACAATACCCAATCATCTCATTACCAATCACCCCCTGTACGGAAAAATTTACCTAGGTCCTGACCTAATTTTGATCGGAGGCCTCCAAAAAAAATACACAACCATTGCCAAACCCATCAATCAGCTATATGAGAGACTCAAAGTCACCGATTATGTCACCCCCATCCCTTCCACAACCCATGAGAATCATTCTCAGTGGGTTAACCCAAACAAATCTTGTGCATACCACTCTGGCATGAAGTGATATACCATCGATGAATGTCGCACTTTAAAAGATAAGATACAGTCCTTGATAGATAACAAAGTCATTGTAGCAAATGAAGCCGCTCCGAACGTCCGCAAAACCCCTCTACCAGACCATAAAGGCAGGGGTATTCACATAATTGAGATAGAGGATGATTGGGATCCCGAGGGATTCATAGGGTTGATTACAGAAGGCGATGATCCAAAGAAGCCAGCAGTTACTCTCAACCCTATCATAGTCCAGATCCAACCGTCCGAGGTCACTGAGATAGGTGTGTCTATCCCTCTTGAGTTTGAAGAAGCGCCATCAACAAAGGCACCAGCACCGTTTGAGGTTACAGTTTTGCCACCCAAAGAACATGTCCCATTCGAAGTAAAGGTGGTCACAATGATTCTAGTGGCGATGTCCACCTTGCCGTTATTCCATACAAAAGCTATACCTTTGGATTATACAGCCAAGGCTAGGATAAAAGGCAAAGTCAGGTTTGAAGAGACTCTTGTAGAACAGGGTATGAAAAGAACTGGGAGAGTTTATACCCTGGAACACCTAGCTGAGTCAAATAAGCAGGCCTCCAACCGACCACTCATTATTGAAACAGGTCTAGATGACCTTTGGAGGAAAATATAGGCCAAGGAGTATTCGGTCATCGACCGGCTAAACAAAATACCAGCACAAATATCCATCCTCTTATTGCTGCAGAATTTCAAGACACACAAAAATGCTCTATTGAAGGTGCTGAGTGAAGCGTAGATGCCAAGTAACATCACCGGTGGGGATAATGGCTAATATGGTGGGACAAGTATTTGAAAGACATAAAATCACCTTCTATGAGGACGAGCTGCCACCTGAAGGGGTGGGTCACAAAAAAGCCTTACATATCACCATGCAATGCAATGACTACTTTATCACTAGGATCCTGATCGATGGGGGTTCCAACCTTAATATATGCCCGTTGATAATACTCAAAAATCTGGGTAAAAGGTTGCATGAGATAAAATAAGGAGCAATCAATGCGAAAGGTTTTGATGTGTCTCAGAGGTCCACTATTGGCGAGATTAACCTGTGTCTGCAGATGGGGCCAACCTGGTTCGAGCTTGACTTTCAAGTGATAGATATGCCAGCATCCTACAACCTACTACTAGGATGACCCTGGATTCATGATGTTGGGGTTGTAGCTTAACACTGCATCAGGCGGTAAAATTTGAATGAAATCACCAAGAAGTGATGATTCATGGTGACGGTAGCAACCATATATACAGCCGCTAGACCATTCCAGCAATCGAAAGAAGAAGAAAGCTAGGCAGAGAAACCTACCGCCACATCGAGCGGGTCAATGCCGTCGACAAAGACAAATAGTGGGATAACAAGATCGAGAGTATACTGAATTGGAGTGGGTACGAACCTGGAAAGGGACTTGGCAAGAACCTCCAAGGGACCTATAAAACTCAATGAATATGAGGGCATATTCGCCTGGTTGTATGATGATATGACTGGTCTGAGTACATCTAATGTGGGTAAAAAAATGCCAACCGATCTGACATGTAAGCCGATAAAGCAAAAGCTCAAAAACTTCAAGCCTGATATGAGTTTGAAAATCAAGGAAGAAGTGACTAAGCAAGTCAAAGATAAGGTTCTTAGGGTAGTGGAATATCCGACATGGTTAGCCAACATTGTGCTAGTGCCAAAGAAGGATGGGACTCAACCGGGCTAGTCCAAAAGACGACTTACCTTTGCCGAATATACACATCCTAATTGACAATTGCGCCAAGCATGAGTTATAATAATTTGTAAATTGTTTCACTGGTTATTATCAGATCTGGATGGATGAGGAAGATGTTGAGAAAATGTCTTTTATTATGATGTGGGGAGTGTATTGTCACAAGATGATGTCGTTCGGCCTAAAAAATGTAGGGGCTACCTATATGAGGGCCATGACAACCATTTTCGATGATATGTTAAGAAGGAGATAGAGGTATATGTGGATGATGTTATCATCAAGTCCAAGAAGGCCACTGATCACATGTAAGATTTGAGGAAGTTCTTCAATAGATTGCGATGGTACAACCTGAAACTGAATCATGCAAAGTGTGAATTTAGGGTTCCCGCAGGAAAGTTGCTTGGGTTTATTGTGAGCCACTGAGGAATAGAACTAGATCCATCAAAGGTCAAAGCCATTCAAGAACTGCCACCGCCAAAGAACAAGAAAGATGTGATGAATTTCCTAGGAAGGTTGAACTACATCAGCCGATTCATAGCCCATTCTACAATTATTTATGAACCACTCTTTATAATGCTAAAGAAGGACACTGCTACAAAATGGACCGATGACTGCCAGAAGGCCTTCGATAGAATCAAAGAGTACCTGTCAACACCACCAGTCCTAGTTCCTCCCGAGCCACGTAGACCCTTGCGGTTTTACCATGCAGTGTTAGATGAGCTTTCAGCTGTATTTTGGGGCAACATGATGAAACGGGGAGGAACGAGCAGGCCATATATTATCTCAGTAAGAAGTTCACCCCGCACGAGGCCCAGTATTCTCTATTAGAGCGCACCTGTTGTGCTATGACTTGGGCAGCTTAGAAGCTGAGGCATTATTTCTGTGCCTATATGATATACATCATATGGAGGATGGATCCTTTAAAATACATCTTTCAGAAGACCATGCCTACTGGCAAGCTAGCCAAGTGGCAAATCCTGTTGAGTGAGTTCGACATTGTTTACGTAACTTAGAAAGCGGTCAAGGGACAAGTGCTGGCAGACCACCTTACTGAGAATCCCGTGGATGGAGAATACGAACCCCTGAAAATGTATTTTCCTGACGAGAGGTATCCTTAATAGGAGAGGATATTGTAGAATCCTATGACGATTGGAGAATATTTTTCGATAGAGCAGCAAATTTCAAAGGAGTTGGCATAGGAGCAGTCCTAGTGTCAGAAATCGGCCTGCATTATCCGATGGCTGCCAAACTCAGGTTCATGTGCACCAACAATATGGCCGAGTGCGAAGCCTGCATCTTAGGGCTCAAGATAGCCATTTACATGAAAATTCGAGAGTTGCTAGTTATTGGAGATTCAGATTTGCTTAAACATAGGCAACCAAGATCTCTAAAATACTCTTGTATCTGCACAATGTAGAGGAATTGAGGAAAAGGTTCACGAAGATGGAGTTCCAACATGTTCCTAGAGTCCAGATGAGTTCGCTGTCGTATTGGATACCTTGTCATCTATGATACAATATCCAAACAAGAATTTCATTGATCTCATTCCAGTAAAGATCCATGATCAGCCAGCTTACTGTGCCCATGTTGAAGAAGAAGCAGATGGAAAGCCTTGGTTTCGTGATATCAAGGAATATTTGGCAAAATAAAAGTACCCAGAGCTTGCAAATCCTACTCAGATATGTACAATTCGGAGATTGTCCAACAACTTCTTTTACAGCGGAGGAATCCTGTATAGGAGTACTCCTGATTTGGGATTACTAAGGTATGTTGACGTTAAGTAAGCATCCAGGCTACTAGAAGAAATTAATGATGGGACCTATGGTCCACAGATGAACGATTTTGTCTTAGCAAAGAAGATACTCCGAGCTTGTTACTGTTGGATGACTATGGAGACAGACTGCATCCAGTACGTCTGAAAATGCTACCGCTATTAGATATATGCAGACATGATAAAGGTATCTCCAAATGATCTTAATGCAACAAGCTCCAAATGGTCGTTTGCCGCCTGGGGAATGGACGTTATTGGACAAATCGAGCATGCCTCTTCCAACGAACACAGGTTTATCCTAATGGCAATTGACTACTTCACCAAATGGGTCGAAGCAGTATCTTACAGAGTAGTAACTAAGAAAGTCGTGGCATACTTTGTCCGCGACCGCATTGTTTGTCGATTCGGGATTCCAAAGTCGATCATTACTGATAATGGCTCCAACCTCAGCAGTGACTTGATAAAAACTATATGTGAAACCTTCAATATCTAACACAAGAATTCCACAGTCTACAGGCCTCAAATGATTGGAGTTGTGGAAGCCGCCAATAAGAATATCAAGAAGATATTGAGGAAAATGATAAAGAAGCATAAACAGTGGCATGAGAAGTTATCATTTGATCTATTAGGGTATCGCACCACAGTCTGCACATCAACTGGGGCAACCCCCTATATGTTGGTTTACGGTACAGAGGTTGTCATTCTCGCTGAAGTAGAAATTCCTTCCCTAAGGATCATACAAGAAGCTGATCTCAACGACGTAGAGTGGGTAATGATTCGTTACGAGCAACTAGCTCTTATAGACGGAGAGAGAATAAATGTGATATACCACGGTCAACTATATTAGAACAAAATGTCTAGAGCCTTCAACAAAAGAGTCATCCCAAGACATTTCACAACGAGGCATCTGGTGTTAAAGAAAATTTTTCCCACATCAAGATGAAGCCAAAGGGAAGTTTTCTCCCAACTGGCAGGGCCCATACATGGTTCACCGGGTTTTGACAAGAGGAGCCCTCATACTTGTAGAAATAGACAGAGAAGTCTTGAAAAAGCTGATAAATTCAGATGCAGTCAAGAATTACTAAATGTAATCTTTATGTTTCCCTATATGATGTAATTGAACTATGCCTGACCTGATTCACGTTTAAGAGGGGATACATAGTCAACCTTATGGGTTCGGTCACAATTGAATAAAATTTTCATTTCCCCTCGAAATTAGAAACTGGGATAGAATTTTGAGGAGGACCCTAAAAATTCCAAAGTAATTTCAGCCAATCGCCGTATGAGGCAGCAGTCAGAAGCACCGACCCAGCAAACTGGTGCAGAATTTTGAGGAGGACCCTAAAAATTCCGTAGCAAGAGATGTTGCAATATCTTGAATTGCGTCATAATTGGCGGTTCATCTAAAACAACTATTTTTTATTATACATTTATGTCACACTTTTAAAAAATCATGCATGTCTACTATTGAAACTTCTTTGTTTAGCAAAGCTACTCCGATGATACCGACGGTATGGCCATATCAAAGGCTGAACGAGTCAAAAAAAGCCCGCAGGGATACAAACTAACCTTCCCCTTTACAAAACTCACGATTTTTCTTTAGATGCAGGTACAAGGATTACGAAATCATTTAAAAATATTGCACACTAATGAAACAAACATTTTTAGAGAATATAATTCTTCAAAGCATTGCACTTACCAATGTTTGCTATCAGCACGCACCCGTAAGGTCACGTATGTCGCAATGCTCATAGTAATCACCAGCCCGCAATCTGCTCTCAACTAAGAAACTCTACTATCATTTGCTATTTTGTTTTTCTCTTACATTAGGCTACTATTCTTCCTTCCGAGGTTAATATCTACCTCTAACTGCATGTGCATTGCAGAAGGCTACCATTCTACCTTCTAACTTGCATAAGGCTACTATTCTGCCTTCTGAGGTTAAGCTCTACCTGTATCTGGATCTACATTGCATAAGGCTACCATTCTACCTTCCAATTTGCATAAGGCTACCATTTTTCCTTCCAAGACTAAACGATGTCTCCATATACATTGCATGATTGAAAGATTGCCACATTGCATGGCTGAAAAATTGCCACATTAGACGGCTGAAAGACCGCCATATTGCACGGCCGAAGGATCTTCACATTATAAGGCTGTAAGATCGCCACATTGCACAGCTGAAAGATCACCACATTGCACGGCTGAAATATTGCCACATTGCACGGTTGAAATATCGCCACATTGCAAGGCTGAAAGATCACCACATTGCACGGCTGAAAGATCGCCACATTGCACGACTGAAAGATCACCATATTGCATGACTGAAAGATCACCACATTGTGCGGTTGAAAGATCGCCACATTGTACGGCTGAACGATCGACACATTGCACGGCTAAAAGTTTGCCATATACTACTACATCTTTCATTGGCTAAAATATCACCAACTTATCCAAAGGCATCATCGTTCGGAGGCACCATCCTCATAGCCCGAGAACACCATGTCATAGCATGAGGACCCCTTTCAATCTTTTGCATATCATTATTGAAAGGCGTCATGGTTCAGAGGCAACATTCTCATAGCCTGCATCATTTCAAGGCATGCGAATCCTTTATTATATGCTTCACGGCCCAGGACATCATGTTCTAAAGACGTCATCATAAAATCATTCAAAGACAACATTCACGGTAAACGAGAATTTGCATCATGTCTAAATTTACATACGATATACGCTTGTCTTACTTATTTGTAGGTAAACCAGCTAGCTACAGCCGTCTCAGCAGGGCATTTCCGCTCCAGTGTCCGTAGCCGTACCATTCCCATAAGCCTTTCACTCACCCAGTCCGAAATATTGCGTCCGTTCTTGGAAAGTACCCGTCGGCATACTCTGCCGAAGGATCCTGAACTACATGCAGCATAATTCCTGTAAAACCAGGGATATGTAGGTAACTCAGAAGCCAGGGTGCGGCCTAAACCTCTTAAAACCGTTTTGTCAAAATTAGCCATCATATATTTACCCAAAAACTCTTTCATCCTTCCTGGGTATAGAGGGGCAGCTGTTGACTCCCAATTTTTCCCTATATATTTTTGAATATGCAAAATACCTTTAAAATAGCATATGTATGCATATATAAGTATGCCCAAATATTTTATTTGGCCCTTTACTGGCAGTCCTTTGTAATGCCCGAACCCGAGCTACTACCGATTCTAAATTCTACGGGTAACCCTTCCCATGACTACTTCTTGTCGTAAGACAACTCGCTTACCCGATTGGTTGGGGCTTAGATAAGACTAAAAACTAATCACTAAAGGCCTGGTGAAGCTCCACCTTTCTCTCCAATTCCATCCTCTGTCTCTCTTCTCGCTACCATGTTGATAAAGAAAATTCGTATTTGAGAACAAAACTTTACGATAGTTTTTTCGTAGACGTTCACTTGCATCACATATTTTTCTTAATTTTTAAAGGTTCTTAAATCAATTTATTTTCCTATTTTATCCATAAAAACCCAAAAATTATTTCCAAAATTATTATTTTTTGGTAATTTATTTATTGGACTTTCACATTTATGCTGAAATATAGATAACATAATTTTAGGATATTTTTACAAATTAATTTAGTATTTTTAAAGCTAAATTGCATATAATTGCAATATTAGCCCCTTTCAGGATTTAGTTGCGTTTATATTCATAAAAATTAAGTCCAGTATTTTTAACTAATAATTATATGTTATAAATCATTTTAGTACTTTCAATTTATTTTTAGAAATTAATTACTATTTTATATATTCAAAAGAGAAAAATGGCTATTTTAATAATAGCCCAATTTCATTTCAATTATAGCCTAATTTTACCCCAATTTGAACCCAATTTTCCAACCCAATTGCAGCTCAAAACCCGACCCCTAACCCATTTAGACGACATAACCCGGACTCCCCACCTAACCCCTTTAATCCTAGATGTTGATCATTTAGATCAACGGCTCCTATACGCCATTTACTTAATTAATCCCAAACGACCCCCAAAAAAACTATCATTTGATACAATCCGCCACCCTTGAATGCTCCTTCTCTCTCAACTCTCATGAACCCTAGCCGCCACCCTCTCACCCTACCCTAATACCTACCTAATCTATGACCTTCTGCGGTCATTTGAGGAATGTACCAGCCTTCCATGGCTCCTATGTGTTTGGTTCTATGGTTTCACGACCAAACCTCGAAGGAGTCTAGTCCAGTCCTTGCTCGACTGTTATTCATGGCCTTTCTCCAGCCATCCACATCCTTTTCCGGCCATCCATGGCCTTTCAAGGAAAGTCCTTGACCTTTTCTAGTTAGATCGTTAACTTTCGAGATCTTTCTTGTTTATTTTTGGGTTTTCTGAAACCCTAATCTCTAAGACCTTTCGATTTCTTTAAGATCTACTTTAGATCTGTACTTGCTATGAGTGTTTTAAGTGTTCTCTCGAAAGTTTTTCAACTTTCTTTCAAAACAACCCTTCATCTTCTCCAATTAGGGTTTTCATTTAAGTTTTTCTTTTCAAAGATCTCCGATTTTAACGTGTTTGTGATTTTTCTAAGTTTTGCTTATGTCATTCTTCTATCTACTTCAGCATGTTAAAACCCTAGTTCCTTTTAAGGTGTCATTCAAGTTCTGAGACTGTTTGTTAGATGTGTACTTGTTTGATTAAGTTCCTCATTCTTATTTGACTTATTTGTTTTATCATTTTTTAAACTTGATTATTGTTAAAAAACCCTAGGTCTTCTTAGTCTGAAACGGCTTGTTTGAGTATGCACTTGATTCGATTAAAGTTCTTTGTTTTTGACTCTCTCTTTCTTAGGTGACTTATCTGAATTTTACTATCTTTCAACAAGACTTTGGTTGAAACCCTAATTTCTCAAAAGGGTTTCATCACTTGTTACTGCAAAATCTTTACTTGTTGTGACTCTCTTCTTCACTTTGGCTATGTATGTTAGCCCCGACTATCTATAGAATCCTATGCTTATTTCTTCTACTATTGTATGTTGTTTCTTTTGCTAATATGTTTGGCCTCGCAGGGCAGATATTTTGTTCACTCTATTTATATACAGAAGTGCAAAAGCATGTTCCTTCCTTGATTGGTCTTAATCTTGTGACTGATTTCAAAAGCTTTTCTTATATGAGCTCTGATTTCACTCATCTATTTAAAACTAATTGATTCTTTTCCCTTTACTGTGATATTTGTACCTTGCTGATTTCCTTCCCAAAATAGTTATATTTTCGTACTCAGACTTGATTGTTCACTGCATACTTTTACTACCCTTTATATGGCAATAATCAATCTATTCCCAAACTTATTTATTTCCTATGTTGAACCTGTTACTACCCATTAAACAATGATTCTTTAATTAAAGGGAATCACTTGTGTAATTGATTCTAACAGGTGATTGTTTCTATATTTGTGTTAAGACTTTACTTATTACCTTATTCCTCACCTTTTTTCAAAACTATAAATACCCACCTTCTTATATTTCAAAACACGAACGAACTACCTAAGTTCAGAACTCACACTTTACTAAAACTCTTTTTTCTATTACTATTTGTGCTACTTCTTTGTCTAGCCGGCTGAAAGCCAAGGCTAGGCTGTGGATATTTGCTCACTTTTCTTTCAGCACTTTGCTTCTCACTGGTATGTCCTAGTTAATCTTCAAGCATCAATAACAGCATGTTTCTTCAGCTGTTTCCTTCACTCTTTCATGTTTCTTCTTACGTTTATGCAATCAAGTTATATTACTAAGTATGTTGTAATATGCTCCCTCCCATTCTAAATTAATGTTTTCTCTTATGCATGTACTCTGTTAGTCACTTGTTATATGATTTGCTGAACTATGAATCCCAAACCCGCACATCCTCCTATGTGCTTGTGTTCTCTAGTTGGTTTGTGGGCATGCCAACATCATCTATTGTTGTGTATGTCCCAAACCTGATCCCTTTTGTGCAATTATTGGTTCTTTATAATTTAAGTTTTACCACTACTATTTTCGAATCACCCTTACCCATTATTATTTTCGACCCGGTTTTAAATAAAATCTTTGTTTCTGTACGTCCACTATATTCCTAGAACCTAAGATATGCCCCTCTTGTTTGAGCCTTGCCTTGGGACCATTGAGCTCCCTCAGAACTTGATCACATAAGGGCTAGGCCCTTCCACACTGCACTCATTTTCTATCTGGTTGTGCAAACCTTGGTGTAAGCACTGCCCAGTGTCCCTTGAGACCCTTAGGGAACATTGACACACCCAAGTCTGAGAAAGGCTTTGAAACAAGTGGCATTTGAGGTGTTTTGTTCCATAACTTAGAGAGGAAGTCAGAACCAAGCTTCTTTTGGTTGTAATTTCTTATTTTGCACTTCTCTTGTAATTCGGCATTTGGTTTATAATAATTTGTAAACAAATATTGGGGTCGGCTAGTGAAAAGGGATGGGTAATTATGTATGTTTAGCTGTTAGGAGGGTAGATATCCTTCCTATAAGATCTATTTAATAAAGTTCTGCATGCTTTAATTATACACTTAGATATCCTGCCTATATGATCTATTTAATGAAGTTGTGCATGTTTTAATTCCACACTTAGAGATCATGCCTATGGGGTCTAATTGCTATTATCATACAACATGCCCATAAGTTAAAATCAGGTTCTAAACTAGATGACATGAATACAGAGTTAATATTAATATTGAAATCAAGCCTATAGGAATCTCGTTGTCATCAAATAAATCCTACCTACTCCACTTCATTAGATACCATGCCTATAAGACCAAATCAACTTTAATATTAGATATCATGTTCGTAGGAATTAAAATCAGCAACAATAGAGATTATAACCCAAAACCATTTTAGTTAAAAATCAGTTTGACTCGTACTGTTTTGAATGAGTTTAAACAACTTACTCCTGTCATTAATGCGGTTTAGAAATCATGCCTATAGGATCCGATTTATCCGTTTAAAACTATCATTTGTTTGCCATTTTTGAATTAGTAATAGACATCATGCTTATAGGGTATCATCAACATAGTAGGCAAGCCTTAGGTAATAACGCTAAAATTGAATCCGCCTTCATTTAATTAGCAACTGCTACAACCAGCAGGCAAGCCTGATTCAAACTTCTTATCTGAGTTATGTAATAAATTGGTCTGCTTCAACAACTAAAACTCCCCTGTCTTAGTACTTTAAATTCTAACCCTAAATGTGTTTTAACTCATGCTATTGATGTGCTTTTCTTGAGGAGGTATATATGAGCCTCTTAGTTGTTTACATGTCTCCCCTGATATGCAATCCTATGTGTTTTGAATGTCGCCTTAGTCTTTTATCCTAAAAACCTAAGAGTCAGTCTAAAATCCTCCCTCTCATAGGAATAGTAGTCCTACATCCTCCGGGACTAATATGAATAAGATGGGTAATAGCATGCAATAGAGGTCGAGACCAATCCGCGCTTTAATAACTTAACAGGGTGGGAAGGGTAGATATGGATATGATGACTGGTGTGCTAGTACCAAGTGTAGCCCGTCTTTTGAGAAGTGATTACTCGCTATCGCATTGATGTGATCCATATTACAAATAGACCTAGGACCCTTTTGTATTCATCAACATGTTTAGTTATAACTTTTTTAAAACTTTTCTAATTTTCAAACACGTGTATTAAAAATCCCCTCTTTTGTGAGCCTTGTTTGTTTACCTATTCATTGCACAAATTCACAAAGAACTATCTGGTCGGGAACCACACTAGTGGATCTTGAACATGCCAGAAAAGTATCAATGAACTAAGTAATATCTGATATGATGATTACACATAAGGCAGAATTTAGACATGCTTAATAACATCAAACATTTAAACAAATTGAATAACTAGTACAGGAACAAGCACAGATGTATAGGCATGGAACACATAAAGTTGGCTTTCAAAATTGAACTAGGAACATACGAGTTAAGGAAGCAAAGTGCAAAAAGTAAAGCAAGTAGAGTTCAATAGTCTAACCTTGGCTTTAAGTCGGCTAGACAAGCAGTTAGCGTTGTTGTTCTGAACTATTGTTCGTGTTTTAAAAAAAACCAGAATGGGGTTTATATAGCATCGATTAAAGTAAAACATATAAGATAAAGGAAATTAAGAGTTCACAAATAAGGCAAAGAGACCCATCAATCAGTCAGTTAGGGCTTAACAAGATTAATAAATAGGTAGGGTTCCGGGAGAGACCCTTCAAATTAGGGAGAAATCAGTTATCAGCCAAATTAGGGTCTAAATAAGGTAAGGAACAAATCATAGGACTTTTTATAAATCAATTATAGTAAATCAACACCTAGAAATCAGGGCAATAGACTTATTAAAGCAAGTAATATCAATTAGAAATCACAAATAAGGAAAGTAGGTAAAAATTACAAGGAGTAGCCATCACAGCAAAACACAATAATTTTGAACCCCAAATAGTCAAATAATAATCAATTAATCTTTGCTAATTGGCGAACAAAGTGTAATGGGTAAATATCGAAGCGAACAATTAAATAAACAAAGGACTAGAACTTAGGCATGAAAGAATCAGAAGGACTAGTAAAGGTAAACAAATTCAAGCGCACGGAAAATTTAGAAAAGTTTTGCAGAAACAAAAAGGAAGTGAAACCCTAGTTTTCGAAAATATAGAACTCGATTAATAGTAAGGAAAATAGAAATTTTTTAAAGAAAACTACCAAATAAATTCAAAGACGTTTTATACCTACAATGATCTTAACAGATCCAAGTAGAAGGAGATTAGGGTTCTTAAAAATGGAACGAGGTGATGAAAATCGGGGTTTCGAACCATAAGCACAAATATAACACTACTCACAACCATATAGATGAACATGATGTAGGTTCATAAAAACAAAGAGTCTAGGTCGACTCTGGATCGAATCTCCTCGAGATTTCTCCAGATAACAGCCAAATCGAACAACCGATTGAGGTATGAGGCCAGATAAGGTCGTAAATCACCAGATGACACCATATCTGGTCTAGAATCGAAGGGGTTTATGGGGAATTTTTGAGTGACGATGCGCTAGGGTTTTAGGGTGTCTTAGAGAGAAGAGAGGAGGAGAGGATCCAGAGGTAGTGTAAATGAGGGAATGGGGTAGGGTTCGGGGTAGTTGGATTAAAAAGGGAAAGAGATAACGTGGACCGTTGATCTGAGAGATCAACGGTCATGATTAGAATAGGCTCTGGGTCGAGGCGGGTTAAATATGAAATTGGGCTAGGGTTTTGAGAATTTGTACTGAATTAATTAGGCTACAATTGAAATAAAAATGGCTAATTATTAAATACCCATCAAAATTAGATAAATGATAAAAAATAGCTAATAATTAGATAAAATAGAATTACAGCTAAATAGGTAAAATTAAGGTAATTAACTAATATTTAAAATATAAAATGACTGATTATTAAATTAAAATAGCATAAAGTGTCCAATTAAGCTATAATTGCAAAATTATTGTAATTACAGCCAAACAATGCTAAATTGGCTAATTTGTGAAATAATTAAATCCTAATAGGATTAAAAATGATATATTGAGCTAAGAAATACTTTGAAATCACTTGTAATGTAATTTATGAACAATTATTGGATATAAAGTACTGAATAAATTGATAATAATATGGAAAATTATGGAAAAATACCAATTGTTATAAAAATTGATTTTGAAGGTATATATGAAAATTTTAAAAAATAGTCAAAGGAAAAATTGGGCATCAACAACTGCCCCTCATTACCTGGGAATGATGAAAGAGTTGTCGGCTAAAGATATGATCGCCAATTTTGACCGAGCGAAACAGTTTGAAGAGGTTTGGCCGCACCCGGGCTTCTGAGCTTCCTACATATCCCTGATTTCACAGGAATTAGGCCGTATGTAGTTCTGGATCCATCGACAGAGTATACCGATGAAGCCATTTCAAGAACAGACGCAACACCTAAGGCTGGGTGAGTGAACGATTTACGAAAATTGTTACATTTGGTATGGCTTGAGGGAACTGGAGCGGGATTGCTCCTGCTGGGATAGCCGTTGCTCTCCGTCTTACCTGCAAATAGAAGCAACACAAGCGTATACTGAGCAAAACTCTAAACATCATGCAAATTTCCGTCAGACTATGTATGTTCTCTTTTGATGTTTAGGAATGGCCACCTCAGACCATGATGCCCTGGGCCATTGGTTCTTTTATGCAGGATTTGCAGGCCATGAAATGATATTCTCGTGCTATGAGGATGGTGCCTCCGAACCATGACGTCTTTTAATAATGATATGCAAAATATTGAATGAGATCCTCGGGCCATGACATGGTGTTCTCGGGCTATGAAGATAGTGCCTCCGAATGGTGATACATTCAGATGAGTTGGCAATATTTCAGCCCATGGAGGATGAAGTAATATGATGCGGACAAGACAGAGCTCAATCTTCCGAATTGAAGGGCAGAGCTTAGCCCGTAAGAGAAGCCAGATAAATACTGCTTGGGATAGCGCTTAGAATTGAAGAAAAATGGAGGCAGAGCTTAGCCTCGGAAGTTAGAATGGTTGCCTTATGCAGATTGAAAGGTAGAATGGTAGCCTTATGCAATGGAGATACAGATGGAGAAAACGTTTAGTCTCGGAAGGCAGAATGGTACCCTTATGCAATGCAGATGCAGATGGAGGTAGAGCTTAACCTCGGAAGGCAGAATGGTAGCTTATGCAAATTGGAAGGCATAATAGTAGCCTTATGCAATGTGAATGCAGATGGAGAGAACGTTTGGTCTCGAAAGGCAGAATGGTAGCCTTATGTAATATAGATGCAGATGGAGGTAGAGCTTAAGCTCGGAAGGCAGAATGGTAGCCTTATGCAAATTGGAAGGCAAAATAGTAGCCTTATGTTTTGCGAATACAGATGGAGACAACGTTTAGTCTCGGAAGACAAAATGGTAGCCTTATGCAATGCAGATGCAGATGGAGACATTGTATCCTTATGCAAGAAATAAGATAACACATGACAATACAGTTTTCTTAGCTAATAGCAGATTGCAGCGTCGTGATTACTGGGAGCATTGTGACATATGGAACATCACTGGTATATGCTGATAGAAAATATTGGCAAGTGCAACGATTCTGAGGGAAATGTTTGTCCCGTGGGAGTACAATATTTTTAATGATTTCTCAATCCTATTGCCTGCATCCAAAGAAAAAATTGTGAGTTTTGTAAGGGGGAGGTTAGTTCGCATCCCCGCTAGATTTGCTTGACTTGTTCGGCTTTGATTTGCTGATATCATCTGTATCATTGGGGTAGAGTTGCTAAGCAAAGCAGTTTCGATAATAAACATGCATGATTTTGTAAAAGTATGACATAAGTTAAAAATAGCTTTTATATGAACCGACGACTGTAACGTATTTTAGGACATTGCAACCTCCGCTGCTACAAAATTTTGTGGGTCCTCCTAAAAATTCTTCCCTAGTTTGATGGGTTGACATTTCTGTCTATCGCTTGTGCGGCGATCGGCTGAAATTACTTCACAATTTTGATGGTCCTCCTCAAAATTCTGCCCTAGTTTCCAATTGCGGGGGAAGTGAGATTTTTATTGAATTGTGACTGAACCCATAGGGCTGCGTCCATATCCCCTCTTAAACAGTAATCAAGTCAGGCTTAGTTCAATTTACATCATATATTTAAAGCATAAAGATTACACATAGTAACACTTGACTGCATCTGAATTGGTCGCTGCAAGTATGAGGGCTCCTCCTGTCAAAATCCGGTGAACCATTTATGGACCCTACCGGTTGGGAGAGAACTACCATTTGGCTTCATCTTGATGCAAAAAAATTTCTTCAACACTAGCAGCCCCGGTGTGAATTTTCTTTGGTTGACTCTATTATTGAAGGCTCTGGACATTCTGTTCTAATAGAGTTGACCACGGCAGACTGCATTCATTTTCTTTCTGTCTATAAGGGCTAGTTGCTCATAATGACTTTTTACCCACTTTGCGTCGTTGAGCTCATCTTCTTATATGATCCTTTAGGGAAGAAATTTCTACCTCAGTGTGAAAGATAGCCTCTGTACTAGTAAACCAGCATATTGAGGGTTGCCCCGATTGATGTGCGGACTATGGTACGATACCCTAGAAGAGAAAATGATAACTTCTCGTTCCACATGATTCTTTATCATTTTCCTCAATATCTTCTTGGTTTTCTTGTTTACGGCTTCTGCATCGCCATTCATCTGAGGGCTTTAAGCCGTGCAATTCTTATGTTTGATTTTGAAAGTTTCGCACATAGCTTTGATCATGTCACTGTTGAGGTTGGAGCCATTATCAGTAATTATTGACTCTAGAATTCCGAATCGACATACAATGCGGTAGCGAAAAAAGTTTGCCACGACTTTCTTAGTCAGTGCTTTGTAAGATGCTGCTTCGACCTATTAGGTGAAATAGTCGATGGATACTGGGATGAACCTATGTCCGTTGGAAGCAGCAAGCTCGATTGGTCCGATAACGTCCATTCCAGAAGCAGCAAACGACCACGATGAGCTTGTTATGTTAAGCTCGTTTGGAGGTACCTTTATCATGTCTACATGTATCTGACAGCGGTGGGATTTCTGGACATACTGGATGCAATCTATTTCGATAGTCATCCAAAAGTAATCAGCCCAAAGTATCTTCTTTGCTAAGACAAAACCGTTCATATATGGACAGCATGTCCCAGCATGAATTTCCTCCAGTAGCCTGGATGCTTCCTTTGTGTCGACACATCTTAATAATCGTAAATTGGGAGTCCTCCTATACAGGATTCCTCCGCTGTGAAAGAAGTTGTTGAACAATCTCCAAAGTATGTGTTTCTGAGTAGTATTAGCAAGCTCCAAGTACTCTCTTTTTGCCAAATATTCCTTGATATCATGAAACCAAGGCTTTTGTCTGCTTTTTCTTCAACATAGGCGCAGTAAGCTGGTTGATTATGGATTTTCACCAGAATAGGATTAATGAAATTGTTATCGGGATGATGTATCATAGATGATACGGTAGCCGATGCATCGACGAACTCATTCTGGATTCTGGGAACATGCTGGAGTTCCATCTTCGTGAACCTCTTTCTCAATTCATGTACGTGATACAAATATAGGAGTATCTTGGAGTTCTTACTTGCATATTCTCCTCGTACCTAATGTATAAGTAAGTCTGAATCTCTAATCACTAGCAGCTCTTGAACGTTCATGTCAATGGCCATTTTGAGTCCTAAGATGTAGGCTGTATACTCGGCCATATTGTTGGTGTAGGGAAACCTGAGTTTGGCAGAGACCAGATAATACTGACTGGTTTCTGATATTAAAAATGCTCCTATGCCAACTACTTTGAAGTTTGCTGCTCCATCGAAGAACATTCTCCAACCGTCATAGGATTTCGCAATGTCTTCTCCAATGAATGATACCTCTTTATCAGGAAAATACATTTTCATGGGTTCGTATCCTCCATCCATGGGGTTTTCAGCAAGGTGATCTGTCAGTGCCTGTCTTTGACCGCTTTCTAAGTTACATAAACAATGTCGAACTCACTCAACAGGATTTGCCACTTGGCTAACCTGCCGGTGGGCATGGGCTTCTGAAAGATGTACTTCAAGGGATCCATTCTCAATAGGAGATATGTAGTATAGTCATAGAAGTAATGTCTCAGCTTCTAAGCTACCCAAGTCAAAGCACAACAGGTGCATTCAAATAGAGAATATCATTCTTCGTACGGGGTGAACTTCTTACTGAGATAATAAATGGCTTGTTCTTTCGTCATTGTTTCATCATGCTACCCCAAAACGCAGCCTAAAGCTCTATCTAACACTGCAAGGTAAAGTAATAAGGGCCTACCTAGCTCGGGCAGGACTAAGACTGGTGATGTTGATAGGTATTCTTTTATTTTATCGAAGGCCTTTTGGCAGTCATCATTCCATTTGGTTGTGGTGTCCTTCTTTAATATCTTAAAGATTGGCTCATAGATAACTTTTAATTGTTCTATGAATAGGCTGATGTAGTTAGGCCTTCCCAAGAAACTCATCACATCCTTCTTGTTCTTTGGCGGTGGTAATTCCTGAATGGCTTTGACTTTCAATGGATCCAGTTCTATTACTCGGCAGCTCATAATAAACCAAACCAATTTCCCAACAGGAACCCTAAATGCACACTTTGTGGGGTTTAGTTTCAGGTTGTATCTCCACAGTCTATTGGAGAACATCCTCAGATCTTCAATGTGTTCAGTGTCCTTCTTGAATTTGATAATAATATTATCCACATATACCTCTACCTCATTGTGTATCATATCATGCAAGATGGTAGTCATGGCCCTCATGTAGGTGGACCATGTATTCTTCAAGCCGAATGTCATCATCTTGTAATAGTACACTCCCTTCAACGTAATGAAATTCGTTTTATCAGCATCTTCCTCATCCATCCAGATCTGATGATTACCAGCAAAGAAATATATGAATGGTAATAGCTCGTGCTTCGTGCAATTGTCAATAAGGATGTGTATATTTGGCAAGGGGAAGTCATCTTTCAGACTGGCCCAGTTGAGATCCTGGTAGTCGACACAGACTCTGACCTTCCCATTCTTCTTTGGCATAGGCACAATGTTGGCTAACCATGTTGGTTATTCTACTACCCTGAGAACCTTAGCTTTGATCTGCTTGGTGACTTCTTCCTTGATTTTCAAACTCATAGCAGGCTTGAACTTTCTGAGTTTTTGCTTTACCAGTGGACATATTGGATCGGTTGGCGGTTTGTGCGCCACAATAGATGTACTCAGACCAGACATGTCATCATACGACCAAGAGAATATGTCCTCACACTCCTTTAGAAATAATGGGTATTCTTTCTTCTCCGATGGCTATAGGTGAATGTTGATTCATGTTTTATTGACGTTTTCTGCATCTCTTAGGTTGACAATTTTGGTTTCATCCGGGTTGGACTTAGGTATGTTCTAAAAGTTCTCAACTTCTTTGACAATCTTGTCAGGTATGTCATCTTCCTCTAAATCAATGTCCGTTTGTTACGTTGTCTCATTGTATGTCACAGTCATTGGTTCATCAAGACAAGTAATAGTAATGTTATATTGGTAAAGCAAGGAGAGAAAACGATAGCATTAAATATTAATTCATAAGAAAAATAAAAAATTCTTTTGATAAATTTAATAACTATTTTGAACATAGAAGATCTTATTGTGGGAATTTAAAAATGCAAAAAGAAAATCATTTAGTAAATAAAATAATGAATAATGCTTGTTTTAGCCTTGCTACCCCGATGCTCGTCGGGCTTTGGTTGCCCTGATGCTCCAATTCTTGAGATGTGCCCCTCTACTCACAGCCTGTATTGAAGGGCCTTCCTCCCCCTCCTCCTCGAGAATGACATAATTGTCCATATCACTGTCCTATAGAAACAAGTTCTTCACTGCTAAAAGTGCTTCTTCTTCATCCAACCCATAAATAATGTCGGCATGTTGGAAGGTCTGCTCTAGATGTGGTATTGGATGCTCTAGTGGGTAGTAAGGACCGCGCCATGGTGGCAACCCGCTATTGAATTCTTCCCAGGTGTATTGATATCCCAAACCAAAGGTAGTACCCTGTTTCTTTAGTGTAATCGGTTTAGAGATTCCTTTGAGGTTCTTGCTGAGCCCTTTACCAAGTTCGCACCCACTCCAACTCAGTATACTCTTGATTTTCCTATGCCACCATTTGTCTTTGTCCATAGCATTGACCCGCTCAATGTGGTGGTAAGTTTCTCCACCCAGTTTCTTTCTTCCCTTGATCGTTGGAATGGTCTTGTGACTGTATATAGGGTTGCTACCGTTGCCGTGAATGATCACTTCGTGGTGATTCAATTTGAACTTTCCTACCTGATGCAGCATTGATGCTAAGGCCCCAGTAGCATGATTCAGTGGCCGTCCTAGCAGCAAGTTGTAAGACGCTGGTACATCTATTACCTGGAAATAGACCTCGAACCAGGTTGGTCCCATCTGCACGAATAGACTAATCTCAACAATGCTAGACCTCTGAGAACCATCAAAGGTTTTCACATTAATTGCTCCATCATTTATATCGTGTAGCCTTTTACCCAACTTTTTTAGTGTTACAAGTAGACATGTTAAGTCTGGAACTTCCAACGATCAGGATTGTGGTAATGAAATAATATTCGCACTGCACGGTGATGGGCAGTGCATTGTTGTGCCCCTGCCTTTCAGGTGGTAGCTCGTCTTCGTAAAAGGTCATCTTATGGCTTTCCAGCACTTGTCCTACAATATTAGCCACTTCCCTGCTACTGATGTTACTTGGTACGCATGCTTCATTTAGCACCTTTAAAAGTGTATTCTTGTGCATCTCAAAATTTTGCAGCAAAGAGAGAATGGATATTTGTGTTGGCATCTTGTTTAACTGGTCGATGACCGAATATTCCATGGCCCGTATTTTCCTCCAAAGTTTGTCCGGAATTATCTCAATGAGACGCGGCCGATTGGAGGCCTTCTTGCTTGATTCAGCTAGATGTTCAGGAGTATTGACTCTACCAATTCTTGTCATACCTTGTGCTGCGAGAGTTTCTCCAATTCTAACCTTTCCTTTCCTTCTCGCCTCGGTTGTATAGTCCCAGGGTACAACATTTGTATAGAATGGTGGCATAGTTGACATCGCCACTGGAATCGGCGTGGCTATCCTCACTTCAAATGGTACATGTGTCTTGGGTGGCAAGATTGCAACGTCAAATGGGTGGGTGCATTTGTTGGAGACACCAACTCAACCTCAATTGGTGCGGGTGTCTTTGTGGATGGCGCTGCTTCAAACTCAAGAAGTATAGACATATTCACCTCCATGCGATTGAGAGTAATTGTTGGTTTCTTTGGGTCATTACCTTCTGTGATCAGCCCACTTGATCCCTCGGGATCCCAGTCATCTTCTACTTCAATCATGTGGCTACCTCCACCCTTATGGTCTGGCAGAGGATTGTCAGACATTGGGAGTGGGCTCTTTTGCTACAATGATCTTGTTATGAATCAAAGATTGTATCTTGTCTTTCAAGGAGCAGCATTTATCGATGGTGTGACCTTTTATGCCGGAGTGGTATGCACAAGACTTGTTGGGGTTACCCACTAAGAAGGATTCTCGGGGGTTGCAGCAGGGATGGGGGTGATGTAACCAGTAGCTTTGATCCTCTCATACGACTGGTCGATGGGTTCAGCGATGGCTTTAAGTTCTTTTTGGAGGTCTGCGATCAAAATTAGGTTGGGGTCTAGGGAAATTTTGGCGTGTAGGGGGTGATTGATAATGGGGTAGTTGAGCATTATAAGTTTGGTGGACATGAGTGGGTTGGGAGTATCTGGGTGAAGTAGGTTGATATGTAGGAGGTGGAGATGACTGATAAGTTAGTGGTGGAGCTTGGTATGAGGGTGCTTGGTAATTTGGGGTTGGCTGATATGTGAGTGGAGTTGTTGGGTAAGCTTGGTATTTGATGGGAGACTTGGTCCTTTGTGCAACCATCACGACCCATACGTCCCTTTTCTCGGACACACCATCGGACTTTAATGCCTTGTTCGTAGCTTGCAAGGCTTCAAAATTTTTAGCCATACCACTTTTAATAACTTCTTCAATTCTTTCACCTAATTTGATAATGTCAGAGAACTTGTGGTTCTCAATCTTCAACAGTCGTTCATAGTATTGCGGGTCCTGAGCCCGGACAAAGAACTTGTTCATTTTCTCCTCTTCTAAGGTGGGTCTGACCTTAGCAGTTTCAGATCTCCAGCGAGTAGCATACTCGCGAAACATCTCCGTAGGCTTCTTCTTTAAATTCTGGATATAGAACACGTCTGGTGCATTCTATGTATTAAACCTGAATCTGTCCATAAATTCAGATGCCATGCCCACCCAAAATTAGCCCTTCTTGGGATCTTGGCTGATGTACCAAGATAACGCATCTCCTTTCAAACTTCTCATTAACAGGTTCATATGGATCCTTTCATCCTTCCCTACTTCAACCAGCTTGTCGCAGTATGTCCTCAGATGGACCCTTGGGTCACCCGTACCCCTAAACATTTCAAACTTAGGAGGTTTGTATCCCTCAAACAGTTCAACATTAGGTTGTGTGCAAAGGTCCTCATAGTTCATCCCCTCGATTCCTTTTCTTCCCTCAACGCCCTGAAACTGGCTAGTTAGTTTCTTATATTCCTCGACCAAGTTCCTGATAAGCAAATCCTTTTCATCAGACTCACGTGTGCATGACATAGGTTGGGTGGAGTGGGGCATGGTCTCCACATATATATGATTTGTTATGGTGGCCTGGTCTGTGGGTGTGAAAATGGTTGTTTGCGGAGTTTGGAGGTTCTAGGATGAGTAGTGGGGTGTTTTTTGGATTATGTAGGTATTACATTAGTTCTTTGGTGGAGCAGCGTGATGGTGTGAAGCGGGATGATTCTGTTGTTTTAGGATACTCTGAGGAGGTATAGGGTTTTGAGCGTTGGGGAAGTTGGTATCTGGGGTGCTGAGGGAAAATGACAGGTTTGCCAGATTTCGAACCTGATCGAGCTCTTCCTGGAATGTCGAATTCTTATGTTCAAGTAGTGACACATTCTCGCTAGGAACCCAATACCCTAGCCACCAGTGGCCTTTACTCATTCAGTTGTGTTCTCCTTATTGATGTTGTTCAAATCTTCCATTTTATTCTTGTCTTTATCCTTGCCTTTAATGGGACTAAGAGGAGGAGTGGGTGGAGGGCCCCTTGATCTTGTGAAAAAAGATGTTGATGCCATAGTGCACAAACTAACATTTAGGTACGGGACTAATAAAAACAAAATAAAACAAAAGGCAATCAAGTCAGTGAGGATTATAAAAAGTATTGCACTATTTAAGCACATAGTGCGAGAATGTAAAGCGTGTCCTAATTTGGGAACCTCTTTTGTGCCCGAGGTAGGCCTAGCGACAAATAGACTTGGAGAAATTTTAATGCTAAATGCCTCATTTTATTGATAAAAATAGGCGAATCCCAAAATTATAGTAAATAAGCAAGAAATAAAAGTCACTAATGGCCATTGGCCTTATTACATTCATAAAGAAAAAAAGTAAACTCCTATCTATTTGGTCCCAGAAGGACCTTCCCCAGATTCGACATTCTTGGCTTCATCGAACAACTTTCCCAATTCGCGAAGTCCCAGCAACAGGTATGCTCTGGCTTGATTTCCACCTTCGGTCCCTTCAGCTTTTTGACAGTTTTCAACATTTTTGAGAAATTTTCTCTCTAGTTCTACTATGCCTAGCTCCAAGTATCCTAACCTTTTGTTGGCACTGATAACCATGTCCTTCCATTCCTCAATATGTTTCTTCTTGGACTCTTGTATCTCGCGGTGTTCGCTCTCGCATTCATGGATCCTTTTGCGCAGCTGGTTGTACTTGACTTGTACATCGGCATTTTTATCTATAATTCTGTGACCTCGAATGAACCCTGGCTAGCCCAGGCCATCCCAATTATCTTCCAACCAACTAGAATATAAAGGGGTACAACCGACATGATATCTGTCTAGCTCGATGGTGTCTTTCTCCATTACGATCTTACAATGCCACATGTGTTGGGCTTGGCACTTGTGGGGACAATCATCGTTTTGGAAGTCAGCTCGAAGATGGCTTTTCTTGTCGACCCTAGGTATGACTTACTTCCTACCTGCTTGCCTCATAACTCGAAAAGGGATTTAAGGGTATGTTCCTCTTAGACCAATCAGTATCAAGAAAGGTGCATCTCTAGATCGGGCGATGAACTCCATTGTTGGAAACCACTCGAACATCCATTGAACTTGTTCTTCGGTCAGATTATCAAAGAGCTCAACCCATCCTTTGGCATTCTCATATTGAGCGAACATGTTGGGGATGTAATTCGTTCGCTTTGGATGGTGGAAAGCGATGTGATCACCTCAGGCTCTTTGCTAAATTTCTTATGTGTATTCGCCATTTTGGAGATGTTCCATGAGCCAAAGCTGAAGTTGTAGATTGCAGCCTTCGAAGTGTCTTGCTCCCCGTTGACACTTCTCTAAGGCTTGATATATGTCTGCAATGATCATAGGCACAATGATGAATGTCTTCCCACCAATTTCATCCATTAGGGTCTTGGTTACCATGGTTAGCCTAGTATGTATTCTACCTTTCTTCATTGGAAACACGATCAGACCCAGGAAGCAAAACATGAAGACAAAAACCCTACAATGGATATGTCCCAAGGACTTGATGGCAAACTCATCATGGTAGGTATGGTTTGCTGTGAACGTACCTTTCATATAGGTAGTCAGAAGGGATGTCCCAATTCTGCATTCTTCTTCAAACCTATCATTTTTAGTAAACCCTTGCTTGTGCAGTTCTCGAGCATTAGCAAACCAGTGGTTTCCCACACTAGACTGGCCAGTCCTCCTATCTCCTCTAGTAAAGGCGTTATCTCTGTGTTCCCAAAGAGGAACACGACCCTTTCATAATCCCAAAATAAGGTAGCAACTTCTATTATCATGTTGTTAGGCTGGATCGCCAGGAGGATGGTAGGTTGCCCAGATATTTTCTGATGAGAGTTTTGTCACTAGAATGTAAATCTTCCTACCAACTTAGCAATCTTGGGTGGATGTTGGTGACCATGCCAAATCTGGGGACTTCGTGCCTTATATTTCTGCAAGGAAAACAAGGTTAGTCCCTTACCCCCACCAAACTCGACTATTTAACATCAACAATTAGTATGAAGCATTTAGTTCTCCAAATAAATGCACATAACGTGATGATTTCTATTTGGGTTTAGGGAAACCCAGTGGACTTTTGGACAAGGCTATCTTAAAGGATCATTACTTGGATAACATAGCTGACCCGGCTCGGCTTGACCTTGATGCATGCACAATTTAAACATAGTAAGATTTCTGGTACCCTTGAGCGGATAACTCAAGGGGGAAGCACAGAACTGTCGACTGCACCGCTGATCGACTAGTTTTGTTGCAAGTAAGTCTTTCCGAATTTAGGGGGTAATGATATAGGAAGAGCGCAACCACTCATCAAGCGTTGCTATAGTATTTGTTTGGCGCGAGTAGAGTATGATGTTGAGCATAGTTATGCAATACTAAAAAGCATGTTGACATGCATTTGCACGTTAAGAAAGCGATAAATATAGCAATTTTATAATTTAAGGAAGGAAACAAGAAAGACATGCCAGTTTTGCTCTTGAAAAATAAATTAAATGCTTAAAGGAATTTAAATAAATAATTGCACATGGGGGGGGGGGGTTAAAAATTCACTAAAACGGTATGAAATAGTAAAATCCTAGATTAGCATAGCGGAGTCGCCATGCTATCGTGCCCCATTATTCTCGCAAAATCGGGTTATTAACATTTTGGTTGGGAAAACTCTTTCCTTTTTGAAAGCGGGTTTGAATTTTTGAAAAGTTGCCACCTAACGATTTAAGGTGTGCTAGGGCACCTATAGGGTACATTTATAACTACGCTTGGTAACTAGAGAAAGGGTAAGGGCTCGAAATTTTCGTAAGGGAAAAGTGTTAGGCACCCCTCAGGATCCACTAGTGTGGTTTCCAGCGAAACAATTTTTGTGAATTTGTACAATTAGCAAATGAACAGTATGGCTCAAATAGTAGGGGATTTAAGTTTAAATACACAGGTGTAAGAAAACGACTAATGAAAAAATTATATTTTAAAAAAAGAATTACAACCTAAGAATATCTGTGAATGTAAAAGGGGGTGTCGTAGGTTTGTTTATAATATGGATCACATCAATGCAATACCCGGTATGACACTCCTCAAAGAGGGGCTACACATGGTATTAATGCATCGGTTATCATATCCATGTATACCCTTTCCCAACCCATGAAGGTCAAAGCTAGGGTTGGTCTCAACCCCTATTGCATGTTGTTACCCATCCTTTCCTATAATCCTGGAGGAGTTGAGGATTTCTATCCTATAAGGGAGGTTCTAGGAAGACCCTCAGGTTTAAAGGCAAAAAACCAGGTGACAAATAAGAACACATAGGGTTACATTTAAGGGGAAAAACACATAAAACACATAGAAGGCTCAGATTTACCTCCACAAGCAATGCACATAAATAGCATGACTCATGCACAATTAAGGTCTAAATTCAGATCCTATGCATGGTATCTAAGTGATAACAACGGAATCAGGTTTATTACGTGACTCAGAGAAGAAGTCCGAATCAGGCTTGCTTACTTATTTTAAACTAGTTGATAATTAAGAAACATACATAAAGAAGCATGTTTCTAGGTATCAGGGCTACTTTGAGAAGATTGTTTCAATCGTATTACTAAACATGTTGTTATAAATGTTCTGAATTCTAGAATTATTACAAGCTAAGTTAATCTAATTTTTTAGTTAAACTAGAGATGCCTACGCGGACAATTATAAAGGCATGATATCTAATGCACAAAAATGCAGAGTGATGTACATACAGGACCTGAGCAGGATTTATTTTTCTAAATTGATAAGTGTTACGTACTTTTAGAATATGCAGAAGATATGGAAATGACCTATTTATTAGCGTTGTGTTTATCCTAAGGCAGGATCTCTAAGTGTACATGGCAGCGCATAACATAATGGTAAAGTGCTAGTTATTAGCAGATTTTAACAATGATTTTATTAGGATGCACATGCTGAAACAATAAACATGGGACCTAAGAGCATGATTTCTAATGCATCTTAAGCATGGTTTCTATTGCGCAATTAGTAATATGAACCTAATAATATATTTTCTACCCTTTACAACTATACCATGCATATTTACCCATCCCTTTTTACTACCCAACCTTAACACTTGTTTGCAACAGATTATTACAGACCAATACTGAAATGAATTACATAAGCAGATAAGAAAAAGTTACACTATAGAGAGCCTGAAAATAGGCCCAAACCTTCAGCACCTGATTAGGACTTCCTCCCTAAGTTATGTAATAAATCACCTCAAGTGCCAAGATTTTTCCATAGCCCTTCTCATATCTGGGTGTGTCAGAGTTCCCTAAGGACCTCAAGGGATCCCCGGGCAGATTTCATAGCCAAGATAGAGTAAGTGCAGTGTGGAAAGACCATCTTTTGTGTGTCCAAGTTCAAAGGGAGCTCAAGGGTCACAAGGCAAGGCTCACACAAAAGAGGCAGAACCTAGTGGTCTAAGAGTAAGGTGAGAGTGCTTGACGTAGTGATGAAAAAATTAATAAAGCAGTTCAGAAGTGAAAATGTTTAGAAATAGTTTTTTAAATATACTAGGAGTTATTAGTTTTAAAATCATTCTTTGAGAAACACATACTCAACAAACAACCCAATTAACCATAGAATACCCAAACTTACTTGACATGCAGACCTGCAAACAACGATGAAGGGATTGGGAACATATAGGTTTGAAACCACATAAATAGGGATACATTTGATACAACAAATATACAGAACAGCTATGAGTCTATTGAAAAAATTAGTCATGGTAACAAACATTTAAAACACAGCGAAGAATGCAATAGGATCATGTTGAAGACAAGAAATTTGTTGAACAAGATTTGACATACCATTAGGGCCAAAAGAATACATTAGAAAATTAAGTAACTAGATGGTCATACCAGTTAAGGGAGGTGTAAGGGAACTAAGTGAACATGCTGGACAAGCATCTAAGAACTAAGTAAAGTCTGATATGATGATTACACCATAAGGTAGAATTTACATATGCTTAATAACAGCAAACATAGAAACAAATTCAATAACTAGTATAGGAATAAGCACGGCAGTATAGGCATGGAACACATAAAGTTGGGTTTCACAATTGAACTAGGAACATACCAGTTAAGAAAGCAAAGTGCATAAAGTAAAGCAAGTAGAGTTCCACAGTCTAGCATTGTCTTTCAGCTGGCTAGATAAGCAATTTGCACATGTAGCAGAGAAAGAATAGAGAATTTGAGAGTGTGTATGTGTATTCTGAACTATTCTTCGTGTTTTAATAGAAAAATATAATGGGGTTTATATAGCATCGAGTAGAGTAAAACATATAAGGTAAAGAAAATCAAGAGTTCAAAAATAAGGCAAAGAGACCAATCAATCAATTAAAAGGACTAGTAAAGATAAACGGATTCAAGCACATAAAACTTTAGAAAAGTTTTGCAGAAACAAAAAGGATGTGAAACCCTAGTTTTAGAAAGTATTGAAATCGATTAATAGTATGGAAAACAGGAGATTTTTAAAGAAAACTACCAGATAAATTCAAATTCATTTCAGATCTACAAAGATCTAAACAGATACAAGTAGAAGGAGATTAGGGTTCTTAAAAATGGACCGAGGGGATGAAAATCGGGGTTTCGAACCATAATCACAAAGATAACAGGACTTTGTGTCAAATCTCATCGAAATTTCTCCAGATAATAACAAAATCGAACAACCAATAGAGGTATAAGGCCAAATAAGGTCGTAAATCACCAGATGACCTCATATCTAGTCAAGAATCGAAGGGTTTTGGAGGAATTTTTGAGTGACGATGCTCTAGGGTTTGAGGGTGTCTAAGAGAGAAGAGAGAAGGAGAGGATTCAGAGGTGGCGCAAATGAGAGAATAGGGTAGGGTTTGGGGGTGGTTGTATTAAAAAAGGAAAGAGATAACGTGGACCGTTGATCTCAAAGATCAACGGTCACGATTAGAAGAGGCTCTAGGTCATGGCGGGTTAGATAGGAAAATGGGCTGGGGTTTTAATTTGAATTAGGCTGGGGTTTTCAGGATTTGGGTAGAATTATTTAGGCTATAATTGAAATAAAAATGGCTAATTGTTAAATAACCATCAAATTTAGATAAATAATTAATAAAAATAGCTAATAAAATGAAATTACGGCTAAATAGGTAAAATTAAGGTAATTAACTAATATTTACAATATAAAATGACCAATTATTGAATTAAAATAGCATAAAGTGTACAATTAGGCTATAATAAAAAATTATTGTAATTATAGCCAAACAATGCTAAATTGGCTAATTTGTGAAATAATTAAATCCTAGCAGGATTAAAAATGATATATTGAGATAAGAAATACTTTGAAATTACTTTTAATGTAATATGAACAATTATTGGATATAAAGTATTGAATAAATTAAAGAATCAATTGATAATTATATGGAAAATTATGGGAAAAAACCAATTATTATAAAAACTGAATCTGTAGGCATATGTGCAAATTTTAAAAAATTGTTTGAATAAAAATTGGGTATCAACAACGGGTATGGTCGCGCACCCTTTTTTCCTTCGCAGAATTGGGTTTATGACAATTGGTTGGGTTAACTCTTTTCTTTTGGGAAAGGGGTTTTGCAATTTTGAAGAGTCGCCATCTAACGATTTTAAGGTGTGTTAGGGCACCTATGGGATTCAACTATAACTACATTTGATAACCAAAGATAGGGTAAGGGCTTGAAATTATCCCAAAGGGAAGGTGTTAGGCACGTTCCCTTACTCCTCCATTAACCGGTATGACCATGTAGTTACTTAGTCTTCTAGTGCATTCTTTTGGCCCTAATGGTATGTCAAATCTTGTTCAACAAAACTCTGGTCTTCAACATGATCCTGCTACATTCTCCCCTATGATTAAATGTCTGTTACCATGGCTGATTTGTTTAATAGACACATATATGTTCTGCATATTTTTTGTATTAAATGTTTCCCTATTTATGTTGTTTCAAACCTATATGTTCCCAATCCATTCACCTCTGTTTGCAAGTCTTCCTATCAAGTTAATCTGGGTATTCTACTGTTAATTGGGTTGTTTGGTGAGTATGCTTTTCTCAAAAAATGATTTCAAAACTGATAACTCCTAATATCTTTAAAAATCTATTTCTGAACCTTTTCACTTCTATACTGCTTTACTAAGTCTTTCATCACTATGTCAAGTACTCTCACTTACTCTTAGACCACTAGGTTCTGCCCCTTTTGTGTGAGCCTTTACTCGGGACCCTTGAGCTCCCTTCGAACTTGCACACACAAAAGTTGGTCTTTCCACACCGCACTTAATCTATCTTAGCTATGAAATCTGGGTGTGAGAACTGCCCGGGATCCCTTGAGGTCCTTAGGGAACTCTAACACACCCAGATATAAGAAGGTCTATGGAACAATCTTGGCACTTGAGGTGATTTATTACATAAATCAGGGAGGAAGTCCTAATAAGGTGTTGAAGGTCTGGGCTTGTTTTTAGTCTCTCTATGGTGTAACTTTTTCTTATCTGCTTATGTAATTCATTTAAGTATTGGCCTGTAATAACCTGTCGTAAACAAGTATTGGGGTTGGCTAGTGAAAAGGGATGGGTTAATATACATGCTATAGTTGTTAAGGGTAGAAAACATGTTATAGGTTTATATTCCTAATTGCGCAATCGGAACCATACTTAGGATTCATACATGCATTAGAAATCACGCTTTTAGGTCCTATGTTCATTTTTTCAGCATGTGCATCCTTATAAAATCATGTGTTAAAATCTCTTAATAACTAGCACTTTAACATTATGTTATGTGATTCAATGTACGCTTAGAGATCCTTCATTAGGATAAAAACAACGACAATAAATAGGTCATTTCTATATCTTCTGATATTCTGAAAGTACATAACACTTATGCATTTAGAAAAAAAAAAATCCTGCTCAGGTCCTGCATGTACATCACTCAACATTTTTGTGCATTAGTTATCACGCCTTTATAATTGCATCCACATCTGCGTAGGTATCTCTAATTTAACTAAAAAAATAGATTAACCCAGTTGGTAATAATTCTAGATTTCTGAAAATTTAGAACAACATGTTTAGTAATACAATTCAAATAGTCTTCTTTGAGTAACCCTGATAACTGGAAACATGCTTATTTATGTATGCTGCTTAATTATCAACTGCATTAAAATCAGTAGGCAAGACTGATTCAGACTTCTTCTCTGAGTCACGTAATAAATCTAATTCCACTGTTATCACTTAGATACCATGCATAGGATCTGAATTTATACCTTAATTGTGCATGAGTCATATTGTTTATGTGCATTACTTGTGGAGGTTTATCTGAGCCTTCTATGTGTTTTCTGTGTTTTCCCCCTAAATGCCTCATAGTATAGAAATCCTCAACTCCACTAGCATTATAGGAAAGGACGGGTAACATCATGCAATAGGGGTCGAGACCAACCCTCGCTTTAATTACCTTCATGAGGCAGGAAAGGGTAGATATGGATATGATGATCGGTGCATTAATACCACGTGTAGCCCCTCTTTGAATAGTGTCATACTAGGTATTGCATTGATGTGATCCATATTATAAACAAACCTAGGAAGCCCCCTTTTACATTCACAAATATGCTTAGGTTGTAATTCTTTTTTTTTAAATCTAGCTTTTTCATTAGTTGTTTTCTTACACCTGTGTATTTAAACTAAAACCCCCTACTATTTGAGCCATACTTGTTCATTTGCTAATTGTACAAATTCACAAAAATTGTTTGGCCAGGAACCACACTAGTAGATCTTGAGTGGTGCCTAACACCTTCCCCTTAGGATAATTTCAATCTCTTACCCTGTCTCTGGTTACCAAACGTAGTTATAAATGAACCATATAGGTGCCCTAATACACCTTAAATCATTACGTGACTACTCTTCAAAAATGCAAACCCCCTTTCCAAAAGGAAAGAGTTGTCCCAACTAAAATGTCATAAACCCAATTTTGCGTTAAAAAGGGGCGCGACACCCGGGGGTGATCCCACGACACCCTAATAAATATAAACCTAACAACACAACCTAACTGAAGATCTTTAATTTAACCTTAACCCATAATCCTTTGAACCCAATTTCCAATATCCAAAATATCTTACAAGGCTTGAATCTTGCACCTGCACATTGTATAAGTTTGAACAAGTTGTATCAACTCATATCCATAACCCAAGATGTAATCATATGATATACCACATAACTCATATGCTCCCAGCAATTACCTTTGACCACAGTAGCTGCTCACACCCGCCACCAGTAACAAGCCTCATGTCAAATAAAACCTCACTCTAAAACTTTCGTACATTGTCGATGATGAAAGAAACATGCAGAAACTGATAACCACTCATTAGATAGACAATTCATGGAGCTCACTTACTCATACGACTATAACCAATGCCAAATTCTTAGTCGACTTCCGATATTATTCTTTCAAACATACTGTAATCACATTCGATAGTATCCATTATAGGTCCAATGACCTCATCTCATCAAACATAACCATTCTAGTGACATGTCATACCAATACTACCTAGAATCACAAATTGTGAATCTGTGCACCAATAAGCAACAATTCAAACATACTCAAATAGGAAAAATGACTAAAATGAGAGGACCATCCGACAAGCTCAACAAAAACCACCAGAACCACAATTCTATGAGCCAATCATATATAGTAGACCCAAGATAACCGAATCTAATATGAAGGATCATATCCGAACATATCCTTGCTGCAATACGTAACCCATCCAAAAATCGGTCCAGATGGAATACCTCAAGCCACCATGCTCAAAATCAACAACTACACGCAATTTGACATCAAATACACGAAGCGCATGACCATAACCATGGATAAGAAAACAACATAATATATCACAGCCAAAATAAGGCCATAACGAAGGCGCAATCGGCCATTCCACACCCCAATCACCATCTTGCTCAGATTTTGCTTTAAGGCCCAAAAAGGACTCCACCATGTGCACATATAACCAACGAATCACAACCCCTCATAGCATAGAAGAGTAAATATATAGAACATACCAGATACAGATGAGATTAACTCTAGCCGAATGGCACATCACTCAACAATAGCGGTACGAAGCCAACCAGTTCTACCTAGTGTAGAATACACATCCTCATTAGGTATAAGCGCCCAAATCAACCATGGTCATCCATAAATAAATAATTAACCCTCTAAAAGTCCAAAATGACCTAACCATAATGCATATTATAATCTGGCTAGCTTTAGCCACATCTTCACGATCCACAACCATGAAATAATCTACTCCTCAAAAGACCAGTCTCCAAATTCATAGAACACATGAATCACCCCAGTTGAACCCAATTCCAACACTCGAATGTCTACCACATCTCTCATACACGATCATCCCCCGAGAAGTACTTCTATAATTCTTCTATGTCACACAGTAAAAATATGAATATCAGCAATCGATCAACCTGACGAGTACCGCAATAACAATGAAGCAACGGCAAGTAAAAATTCAATGAACTTTTCGGAATGTGCACCCTTATCAGGCAATACCAAGTAGTAGTAGCATTCATCTACATATCCAAAACCGCCTATATTGTTATTATGACCTTCCCTTCAAAGCTGATTCATGATCTTGCACATGCAAATATCAATCCCACACAACACACTGCATCCATCATGCCATCATATAAAAAGTACGAGAATCTTATAATCAACTCTGAGTCACCAGCAGAATACATACCCGATCAGTCAAAAACCTTCCATATGATCCCATCTAGGAGAAAATCACAATACGTAATATGCTCCTCATGACAATAGGAAATATCCATCTCAAACTATGGTAGAAACCATTGAGAACACTTTGGAATCCATTTGCACATAACCAAGTTATCATAACTAAATCCATCTAACTGAATCAAGCCATGCATGTCGCCAAGAGTTAAGAGCATTGCCACAAAACACTTGTAGAGACTTACCATATCGTAGGTACCCAAAGAATCGATCATATCCATTATTGTGCTGATCCAACCTACTATCAAGTTATCCTACTTCTCTGAGTTTCTTCTGAGTTTAAGTTGATACTTCTCCTCGCCATTATACCACGATCCTCAACCAAAACTCACTATATGAGACCCTAGCATAAAACCACAATGTCCTAAGGACCATAAGTCGTATTCCTTCTTAAGCACCCAAAAGTATCACAACCGAGACACCTACTCTGAAGAGGTTTTTTGTGAATCTAAAGTCGTTTGTTCACCTTACTGATATTGAAATGTAAAATCCATAATGATATAGCAATAAAGCGAGTCTCGACACCATCCAATGTAAATGTCATATTCTAGACATATACAAATCCTGAAAATTCCCAATTTCTATATATAACTCCTGAATCCATTAGAGACTTCTTGAGAGTTATCCACTCTACTCAAATCTCAATTGCACTACCCAAATGGGCCGAACTACTTGTGTCCCATTAGCACGATGACACCCAAAAAAGTAATCCACACCTCTAAGAAACGAGCAAATTTCTACTCCATCCGCACTACATCATTCATGAATAATAACTCAATCACTCCATGATTCCCATACACCTATAAAGTGTAATAAATCATGCATCCAGAAATTTCCTTGCTTAAGTCATCCTCAAAACCAGCTTCTCCAAGTCATAACTGATCCATAAGTATGCCTCAGACCGAAATCAATACAACACATAACCATGCAACTAACTTATCGATAGTATACTCTCCCACTTGGATGAAAAACCATGGAGCAAAACATTTGATAACTTACAATAACCATACCCATTACTGCCATTATACTGTAGTTAGATTCAACTAAATCCTTTATAAGCTCGACTAACTCAAACCATCTAATATCTCAAATCATCTGCAAATCACGCATTCATCCTCGTGATGGTCAGGTCAACTATTACAACCGATTGAAACTCAAATCGGACAAATATAACCCATTGGTAGAAAAGAAAGCTACACCCAACATCATAAGGATCACACACCCGTAGATTACCTCGATGGTTACCCCGTAGGTTATAACCACCTGCTTAGCCTCAAATTGATATCTCTCTATAACCTGTCATAGCCACAACTACTACGCCATCAGTTAATCTTTTTTAGTCTAAACTCACAACAAGACATGAAAATCTACTTCGTTCCACTAATAAATAACATCAAAGATCCTTTAACACAATTATAACTCGAGACAGTACAACATATCGAGGATGAATTAAAGCATCCAATAGTCATTTTCACATCTCAAGTAGGCTCTTCATGTTATATTAAAACCATCTGAACATATCCTACAGTCATATCCTACTCATCATATAGCCATCGAACCACTCGCCGAGCCACCAATCCTACTCTTAGGGACGCTGATCGGCTCCAACCCTACACTACTATATAATGGCAAGGAGTGGTCGATGCGGCTGTTACACGAAGGGGTCGGGATCGATTTCCATAGAGAGTTAATATTGGTTGGGAGTTGGGTTTCTATCTAATCTAGTTATGCATGCTACTTTTAACTGCACTTCTAACCATGTTTTGATTTGTTTCTATTATACTTTTACTACTATTGAATTATGAAAATAAAATGAGTACACTATTTTTTGTAATATTTTCTCAAGTGATAAAAAGAACTAGGGAAGTGACTTACCTAGGCGAGTATCTAAGCTTGTTATATTTAGGGTCGTAATATAGCCTTTACACAAAATTACTCACTCTATACCTCCCAGTAGTTTGAGTGACTTTGCCCTAATTGGCTTTCTCAAGCCCAATTGGGTGTTCAAACAATACAAGTAAAATTGGCTCAAGTCGGGTATTACTATCTCTAGGTTTAACCCTTTAATTAGGGCTATCAATCTCTTGAGTGCACCCCAATTCCTTGTTATCCTAATTTTTCTAGACTTAGTCCCTCTTTCTCAAGATAGTCTAAGTCATAAAGGCATGAATCGGTGTTTGCAACCACCAATTCTACAATTAAAGTGTGAATCAATCTAAATATCACTAACCCATAAACAATTAAGCGCTAAAATAGAAGACCCATTATGTATCCACACTAGGGTTGGGTCACAACCCTAGTTAATGGGATTAGCTACTCAAAAGAAAGATAGAAATCAAAGATGAAGATGAAATATAAGCCATAAAAGTTTATTACAAGAATAAAATCTAAAAAATTAAGCTAAAGCTACTTTAAAATTATTCAAAGTGGTAAAATACGACTGTTCACAACCTATATGATACAAAAGATAACTTAAAAATGTGAAAAAGATCTATTTATACACAGCTAAAATTACTAGACAAAAATACTCCTACGGAGGTTCCGCTGTTAGCGCAATACTGAGCGCCTCAGTGCTTGAACTTTCGCGGCCGCACAAAAGCAAGCACGGACTACGTTTCTTCCATTTTGGACCTAGGACTGGGCTTGATTTCACTGGGAGCATAAAAGAGATCACTTCAGCGATGTCTTAAACCGTGGCCACGTAAAATGTTTGCAGATCGCGCTCTTCATTTGAGCTCAAATTTCAAGGCCTCTGAATCTCTATTTCGCCCTTATCAGAATTTTCACCGTAGCCGCGTCAAGTATTCTGCTACCTCGCTACTTCACCGCAGTCAGCGGTATTTGTTGTATCCTAAAAATGCCTTCTCTGAATCTCAATTCCACTGACAGCGTAATTGTGGTTGCTACAGCGGTGGACCTTCCGCAGCCACTCTTTTCCTTTGCGGTCAGTACTTTTATGTCAGCTTTGAACTTGTGCAATTTTAACTCCTTTATGAGCTGGTTATGACTTTTTTTCCTCATTTTGACCAAACCCTGCAAACAAGTACAATAAGTTAATTTTTGGGGATACTTTTACATATTTTTTATCCAAAACCTAAACAAAAGAGAGCATAAGATAGGATATAATCCATAATTATCAACTCCCCCAAACTTAAGCTTTTGGTTGTCCTCAAGCAAATAATGTAATTCCTACCTCCACAAGGTAAAAGAAAGAACAATTTCAGTTATTCTAAGGTGACTTCAGCAAGCATCAGTTGGCACTAACAATTACCCTCAAAAAATGTATTATCAATAACACACAACTTTTTTAGCACCATGGCTCTAGTGTGACACAAGAGCATCAAGAGTTGACTTAACGCATCAAGGAAGCTTGCTCTATTATGTAGGTCATTGTGGAACCCAAAATCTTTCTCCTCTAGTCTCCATAAGTAATTCTCACTTTAGATTATAGCAATTAGAACAAGGATTGTGGAAAAATACACTCATCTTTCTCAAAGGAAGGTCACAAGTCCGACTCTAAGTACCATAACCTTCCCCCTCATGTGAATCACCACTAATGTGAGCTCACTCAAATTGAAATCATATAGGTCTTTTGCGGGAATATAATAAAGGCTTTTGGTGTAAGGTAGGATATATTGGTCTATGGAGGTTTCATCTTTCCTTGAGCACTTCTTTTTTTATTTCGGCTCATACTTTCTTGACTCTTTAAGTCATTTTGACTGAGGAGGTTAGGAATAAGGGGTAGATAAGCGATTTCGTCTTATTTAGGACTTCGTACTTGATCCCCGCAGAAAGGATGTCCTTCCCTGAAAGATGGAACATGAAGCGTAAGTAGACATACCTAATATACTGCACATTTCTTTCTTTTGATACATTTCCTCATGAACTGGTTTACTTCATTGATACAGTTGTCGCGATGTACCCTGATGCGGTGAGGAATCTTTCAGGTTGGGTTAGCTAAACTAAACTTGATTTGCCCGTATGCCGAGCGCGTGTGGCATGATTTATACAAGGCTCAATCGGAAGCCAAGGATCACAATGGGACTTCATACTATGCTATAGATTCAGTTTTACAAAAGTTTCTGCTAATTGCACTCTCATCCATCGTGCTTGTTTTTGTATTTGGGAAGGTACGGGGAAAGCCTTTTTTTAGAGAAAGATTCCATGGAGAAGCGGGTGCTCCAACACCCGATGAAGAGAGTAAAAAAATGATGGGGATCATCAACTTATCCTCCAAAATCCAAGGAAACCAGAGTGGAAGATACTAAGGGTGATTGACAGCCTTAATTCTAAAGTCATCGGGGAGTCCTGGAGCTAGAGTAAAAAAGAAAGATGATTCTTTGACAGCACCCGAAGAGGGAATGGATTTGATTGTTTCAGATACCATTGAGGTTGTGTCTCACAAATTGCGGCTCGGTTCCATTGTCACCCTGCCTCTGGCTGAAGAACCTGCGAGGGCGTATCGGGTTCTATCGCTGAGTCGGCTGATGGCCAAAATTTGACTTGAGTCGAGGTACGCTCGGTAGGCAATTTAGGGGAGCCCAATTCCGAAGCTATTTAGTAGCAAAGGACGACCGTGATCGATTCCCCTTCGAAATCAGGTTTTCCTCCGAGGAATATGCAAGATACCCCCAATACAAAGTCTCTTGGCGTGGGGACGCCCGTTAGCGATAAAAAAATGTTTGAAAAGCCTTCTGCTATGCCTGAGGGATATCCTGAGCCTAACATTTTTTAATGAGATCGACAGGTTATGCGAGCAGGTAATCTATTCGTAAATTCCTCTTGGTGCCCCGACCTTTTCCATGCCAACCTTATTTTTTTCATGGTTCCGGGCCAAGGTGCTTTATAACCAAACGTTCACTAATTTTGAAATCGAATTGACTGGCCAAGAGGGAGAACATAAGAAGCTTACTTCGGAACCCAAATTGCTCAGTGCCATTTCTACCAAGAGGGCGGAAGAACTCTGTGGCCTTCGAGATTGCATGGAGGCGGCGTCCTGGGAAAATGCTCGTTTTACTGAACAAGTTGCATAGCTCCTATTTGTTTTTTGTATGTACATCTAACTGACTTCTGTGTTTTAATATCTTTAGGTTGATTTTTGAAGCTTAAGGAGAATGATGTTCTTATGGAAAAGGAGCTCCGAGCTAGGGACTCCGAAATTCTCGAGCTTAAGCGGCATTTGAGAGAGGTAATCTCTGACAAACGCCCTCTGAGGAGAGGTGGTTTTGATCGGGTGTTGCCTCAAAGATGCGAGGGCTGAGAGCAATAAGCATAAGGATATTCATGTTGAGTTGGTTGCTAATGTAAGGCCCCGTAAAATTTTGTGCTTAAAACCTAGTAGCTCATAATGCCCAGGTCCGAATATGTGTTAGAAATTAATAAATATGCTTCCAGAATGAAGTCGCATAATCAAAATGCGGACCGCATATCTGCCACAGAGTGAGGCTGAGCGTTGGTTAAAATTGAAGTCTGTTATGCGGTCGAAATGCGGACCGCATAGTCATCGCATATTTTCCTTTGAGTTTTGCGAGGGTCAGTTCTGCGGTGCACTTTGCGACTGCAGAACATGAATGCGGTCCGCATTCTTACCGTAGACTGAGTCAGAGTGTTTAGTTTTTGGGGAGCAGTTTGCGGTCCATTATGCGGACCGCATGTTAACTCTGCGATCGTAAATTTGACCGCATACTTGATTTGAGCATTCTTTTGAGCACTTCTAGAGAGTGAGAGAGGGTTTCTAGAGAGGGAAAGTCTCCCCATCAAATTACTAAATAAGGTATGACAAAATCCTTGAATAAAAATCAAATGAAGATCCTTAGACCTTCATCTCAAGAGGTAAGACTTCATCACCCCAACTCTTATTTGTTTTATTCTCAGATATAAGGGGTCACTAGTGAGGTTATTCATGAGTATAACAATGGATTCCTTGCATGCATATCAAACCTGAGAGTAGTGGGAGGTAGTGAAATAAAAAGGGGTACAAAATGATATAAATTGCACCTTTAGGGTTTGTCAATATGCTTGAATCAAGCTAGAGTCTCAATCTCATCTTTAATTCTTGATTTGATTTGTAATTCTTACTCAATAGATCGAAGTGCTAAGAGTTCCGGAAATTGTAAAAGAGTAAGGAAAAGCTTTATTGAGGTATGTATGGCTAACCTTAACCTTTGTAAAATCGCCTCGTTTGGTGTTCAAATACTTTGTATGTGATGTCTCCATGAATTAGTTGTGAAGTTAAATTCTTGTGAACAGGATGTGTTTACTTATGTGAACTAATTGTGAATTCATATACATATTGTGCCTTATGCGTTGTTGGTTAAGACATCCGATATGATTGTGCAAGTAAATGGCAATAAACTAAGTTGTGATTGTGAATGTGTTATGCGGCAAGGACTGTGGAACATATGATAGAGAGGAATCGTAATTGGTGAAATTGAAATAACGATGATAAAATCCCTTGTGGATAGTTGTGGAAAACTATTGTTGTAATTTAAATGGTATAACGGGCTGTTGAAAAAGATGGAAATGGTGTGGATAGTCACTTAAACCTTTTGTGAGTTGTGTTGCTGTTGTTATTGGGAATTATGGTTGTTGTTCTTAAAACTTGTGGTGGTTATCCTTGTGAATTATTATTGTTGTTGTTCTATGTGAATTGTTGTTGTGGTTGTGTTGTTTGTGAATTGTGACTTGTTCGGTGGGATCGGTTTACGCGCCGCAACATGAAGTAATAAGGTGTGGGTTGTGGTGATAATGGTGGCCGAGGTAATAAGGGTGGAAAGTGACCGATATCACTATTGAAATGAAATATGAGAACATTGTGAAATTGAAAATGTGGAAATGACGATGGGGAAAAGAGAGTTTGTTAACTTGTTTGCCGTGATTGTCTTCCTTGTGTGTACTCAATTGTTGCTTCATTCTATTGTTCAATACTTGTGTATGGTTTGAGGTTACTCAGGGTTAGGTTTGTTATACATACAAGTACAATTCAAATGTACTGACGTCCCTTTTTGTCGGGGGTGCTACATTCGTGTTATGATTGTAGGTGGATCCGCAGCAGGTACTCCAACACACCGATTGTAGCTCTCCATTCGTCTTCCATCAGCTTTTTGGTGAGCCCCACTCCTCTTGGGGCCCTGCGTGGATCAGGCCGCGTGTGTACGGAGTTTTATTTTGATTTTGTGTAAGGTATAGCCGGAGCCTTGTTACCGGCATTCCTGTATTATTCTTCAGTTATGTTTTAGAGGCTTCGTAGACAGGTTGTGGTTAGTGTTGGGTATTAAAAATTAAAATAGAAATATTGATGTTTGGAAATGATGTATATAAGTTTATAACTTGTAATACCCTTAAAGTGGCGAAATGATGTTGCTAATGAACTGAAATAGAAATCATTAATTATATGTTGATCGAATTTGATTAACGAAGTCCATTTGTTATTTAATTATCAGTTGGGTTGGGTAGTATGCATGCAACCTGCCAGGCTTGCTCAGTCAGGTTTACTCGGTTGAGCGCCGGGGCGTGACAGCTATGCTATCTGAGGTCGGGATTGAGGCCGAGGCACTCGTGACCATGCAAAAGGAGGACGCCGCTACTGCTAATGCTCAGGCCCAGAAGGTGTCCGAAAAGGCTGAGCTGCACCTGACCCGAGCAGTGGAATATGCCAAGTTAGATTCCCGAAGATAGGACCTCGAGGATATATGCACGGGGGGTATTGATTTAATCGCCAAAATTGAGATGGTGAAGACCCTTAAAGAGGAAGTTGGGGCCCTTCTTCCTTCCAAGAGTGAGTCGGGCAGTGACTCAGGAGGTGATGAAGATGGAGGCAAGGTCCCCGAAGGGGAGGTGCCATCAAAAACCCGGAGGTTATGGCCAAAGTTGCTGAGAGCGTATTTTTGGGAAGGCCGTCAAAGGCGTAGCTCCGGTTATAGATTACAGTTTTAATTTGCTTTCTGCCTTTGCAAGGGCTTCCAGATGTAGGTTTTGTATTTGTACTCTTGTTGATCTTTTTATATGTGTATGAATTTCTTTTCCTTATTCTGTTTTCCCTTTGAATGACTTGTGGCATTCGTCTAGCAATCGATCCAAAGTTGTGGGCCTCAATTATAAACCATTTGGTTCCTGCTACCGTCGAGCGTTTATCAATGGTTGAGAGCCGATCTTTAGGCCTGTCATGTTGGCTCCGAGGCCATTCATGAAAATTTTTAGATTTCTCACGAGTCGGGTCAGCACGACATTTTAATATAAGCTGACGAGTTAGGCTCTTAGGCTTATGCTCTTAGGCGTATTTGGTTAACTTCTTGGGGTTCACTTTCCAAATCGAGTTTTGCTTCGAGCTCATTGACCCTTGTGTTTTTTAATTTAAAGCTGGCCTTTAGGCTCTTACACGTTAGTCGGTGCGACCACTCATATGAGCTGGTGCGATGGGTTATTGCGACTTTTTAATGTAATGTGGTGATAGTGGCACTTACGCATTAGGTCAGTACATGGGCTGGCGATAGTGGCTCTTACGTATTAGGTCAGTACGACCTCTTATATTGGCTGGCGAAAGTGGCTCTTACGCATTGGATCGGTAAAACCTCTTATATAGGCTGGCGATAATGGCTCTTATTCATTGGGTTGGTACGACCTCTTATATGGGCTGTCGACTGTGGCTCTTGTGCATTGGGTCGATACGACCTCTTATATGGGCTGGCGACAGTGGATCTTATGCATTGGATTGGCACGTCCTCTTATATGGGCTTTATTTTTCCCTTGTTAAGGACTTTTGAAATTATGTTTGCCTGACTCTTTGACGGTCTGATAAAAACCTCAACTATGAGTTGTTATACGGTGATGGACGAGCACCTCGTGACGTTTGCTTGGTAGTTGAGTATTTCGAAGCCTATAGTTTGGAGCTGACATAGTCAAAGCTCTTTTGCCTATGTCAAGGATAACCTATTTAATCGGTTATTTTTGAAAGATTTTTGAAGTAATTGAAGAGCTATGATTTTATAGTGATGGTCGGCCTTCCCCGAATCGCGTTAGTTTGGCTTGTACAGTCTTGTGATTGTAGTCATTGTGCTTGGACGTATCCTCTCAGTCCCCGAGTGAAGTAGTTTCGGCGTCTATATCGAGCGTATGCCTTTTTAGGGGTCTTATAGGTTCGATAAATAGCCTTAACTTTATGATCGGGATTATGCGTTTTGTAAGGTCTTATAAATTTTTACATGACTTTGAGGTCTTACAGTTTAGGTTACTTGGTATAAGTATGGTTTATGCCTTGCTTAAGGTCTTGGAATTTTGGTTACTTGGTACAAGTATGGTTCATGCGTTGCTGGAGGTCTTACAGATTTGATGTTTCCTTACTGAGGTCTTATGAGCTCGAGGTTGCCTGCCCAGCCTTATAGCCTCGGGTTTTTTGACAGATCGATGTGGGTGGAAGTTGGCGGCAGTCCCTGAGTCATCGAAAATTTCTTGCCACGGGAGCCATTCCTTGTAAACTTGGTATTGCCTCATTGAGGGTTTATGAGTTAGGAGTTTCCGACCTAGAGGTCATGTGGCCTAGAGTTTTTGACGCTAGTCCCCGAGTATTCAGGATGTTTTTGTCTTCTGGAGCCATTTTTGTAACATTTATGTTGCCTCATTGGGGGCTTGGCTTCGAGTTTTTGATGCCAGTCTCCGAGTGTTCGGGATTTTTTTGCCTCTGGAGCGATTATTGGAAAAATACCAAGCTTCTTTGAATACGAAGTGCCTTGAAGGAGGGGGAAGTATTCTTTGATTACTTGGTACAAGTATACAAGTTTTTGATGTCAAGGGCTCGGTTATGTTATACGGACACGGTTCGTTTGACCGTTTGGCCCGGTACATCATTTTCCTATCGAGACCCCATTTAGCACGTCTCGGCTTCTCCGAGGAGGTGACCTTCTGGGGGGACGCCCCTCAGTGTTTGTGGCTGATTGAAGAGGGGCCTTGAATACTTTTTGAGTCTTTCTTAGGTATCATATGGATGTTGCCTTGTTAAAAACCTTGCCGGTAAAATCCTTCTAGGGATAAAAAACCGGGTAGAAAGAAAAAAGTGCAGCATATGCTTTTCGAAAATTAAGGCCTTCGAGCTTTTAGCAGTAACAACATTTGAGCATTGATAAATTCCAATTCCTTGGATGTTCTTCGCCTTCCATGGTGCCTATTTTTAGGACCATTTGCCATCTATCTCGAGGACGCGGTACAGACCTTCCCAGTTCTGACCGAGCTTTCCTTCATTAGGATTTCAAGTATTGAAGGTGATTTTCCTTAGGAATAGGTCCCCGATTCCAAAATGTTTTATATTTGTTTTCCTGTTGTAGTATATTTCGATCCTCTATTTTCGTGCAGCTATTCGAACCAGTGAAGCTTCTCACTTTTCATCTAATAGTTCAAGAGTAATAGTCATGTCCTCATTGTTCGAGCTCTCGGTGGTGTGTCGAAATCTGGCAGTGGGTTCACTGACCTCAACCAATATCAAAGCCTCGGAGCCATATACCATGCGAGAAAGGAGTTTCCCCCGTGCTTGATTTTGGAGTTGTTCGATATGCCCAGAGTACTTCGGGTAATATTTCTCTCCATCTTCCCTTTTTGTGCCTTCCAGTTTTTTCTTTAAATTTGAATGATGGTTTTGTTTGTGGATTCGGCTTGACCGTTTGCACACGGGTGGTAGGGTGTTGATAGGATCCTTTTAATCTTGTGATACTCGAGGAACTAAGTCACTTTGCTTCCGATGAATTGCTTCCCGTTATCATACGTTATCTCAGAAGAAATTCTGAATCGGCATATGATGTGGCCCTAGATGAAATTAATGACTTCTTTTTCCCTTATTTTTTAAAGGCATGTGCTTAAACTATTTTGAGAAGTAGTCAGTCATAAATAAAATAAATCTAGCTTTACTTGAACGGCTATGGTAGAGGTCTGACGATGTCCATCCCCCATTTCATGAATGGCCATAGTGAAAAAATTGAATGTAGTTGTTCACTAGGTTGGAGAATCATTGGGGTGAATCATTGGCATTTGTCGCATTTGCGGAAGAACTCTTTGGTGTCCTTTTCCATGCTGTCCCAATAGTAGCCTGCCCTGATTATATTTTGACTTAAGGAATCAGCACCGGAATGATTTCTGCAGATGCCCTCGTGGATCTCTCAGAGCACATAGTCAGTATCTCTCGGCCCAGGCATACTGCTAGAAGGCTATCAAAGGTTCTTCTATAAAGAGTTCTGCTTTCGTCGAGAGAGAATCAGGCTGCTTTGGTTCGCGGGGCCCTCTACTCTTTTGGTTATGCGGGTAGCTTCCTGCTCTCTAAATAATCGATATATATATTTCGCAAATCCCATGTTAGGCTAGTGGAGTTGATATCGGCGTGGCCTTCCTCGATCACTGACTTAGACAGTTGAACAACAGATTCGGGGAGTATGTCATCTTCCTTGACGGACAATCCAGGATTTTCGAGTTCATCGACTTTGCTATTCTCCTTTCGAGGTATGTGCACCAGGGTCCATTCTTTGAAACGGTGCAATGTGATTTGAATTTTCTCTAAGTATCTTTGCATCATGTCTTCCCGAACCTCGAAGCTCCTATTAACCTGATTTACCACCAGGAGGAAATCGCATTTCACTTCGATGACCTTAGCTTCGAGGCCTTTGGCCAATTCAAGACATGCAACCATAGCCTCATACTCGGCTTTATTGTTAGTTAACCTTATAGTTTTTATAGATTGTATAATCAAACTGCCCGTAGGTGGCTTTAGGACTATGCTGAGCACGGACCGTCTTACGGTCGAGGCGCTGTCGGTGAACAGGTTCCATATCCCAGAGGATGTGCCTGTTTTTAGCAAAAGTTCTTTCTCGACCTTGGGTACGAGAGAGGGAGTTAAGTCGGCTATGAAGTGTGCTAGAATTTGAGACTTTATAGCCGTTCGAGGTTGATACTCGATATCATATTCCCCGAGTTTGATGGCCCATATGGCTAAATGGCCTGATAATTCGGGTTTATGCAATATGCTTAGAAGGGTATACATTGTTAAAACGCAAATGTGTTGGCATTTAAAGTAAGGTTTCAATTTTATAGATTCACTTATTAATGCAAGAGCTAGTTTTTCCAGGTGCGGATATCTGGTTTCGGCATCTCGCAGGGTCCGACTTACATAATAAATAGGGAATTACATACCTTGTTCTTCTCGGACCAGCACACCACTTACCGATATCTCGAATACGGCCAGATACAAATACAATGTCTTATTCTCATTTGGGTGTGGAGCAACGGTAGGCTCGTCAAGTATCGCTTCAGCTCCTCCAAGGAGCGTTGGCATTCTGGAGTTCATTCAAAGTTTTTTTCATTTTGAGCAAGGAGAAGAAATGATGACTTCTGTCGATGATCTTATTATAAATCGGACCTAGGCTGTTATCTGCCCGGTCAATCGTTATACGACCTTTATGTTATTCACCACCATAATTTATTTGATGGGTTTGATTTTATGGAGGTTGATCTCGATTCCTCTGTTCGATACAATAATACGTAAGAATTTTCTTGATCCTACCCCGAAGGCGCACATCTCGAGATTGGGTTTCATGTTATAACTTCTAAGGATGTTGAATGTTTCCTGAAAATAAATCAAATTGTCCTCTGTGCATAGGGACTTAACTAGCTTATCGTCAATATAAACTTCCATGGGCTTGACTATTTGATGTTCGAACATCTTATTAACAAGGCGTTGATATGTGGCCCCTGCATTTTTTAGCCCGAAGGGCATTACATTGTAATAGTATGTACCGTACTTTGTGATGAATGAAGTCTTTTCTCTATCATCGGGGTTCATGTGAATTTGATTATACCGATAATAGGCATTGAGAAAAGTAATGGTTTCATGGCCGGCCGTGGCATCAATCGATAGATGTTGGGAAGTGGGAATGAGTCCCTTGGGCATGCCCTATTCAGATCATTATAATGTACGCACATTCTTAGTTTATTCCCTTTTTTGGGAACTACCACCACATTGGCCAGCCATTCAAAATATTTTACTTCCCTAATAGATCCAATCTTGAGAAGCTTCGTTACCTCGTCTTTGATGAATGCATGCTTTACCTCGGACTGGGTCTCCTTTTTTGCATCACCGGTTTGTACGTGTGGTCGACACTCAGTCGATAGGTAGCTATTGCCGGTGGGATCTCTGTCATGTCTAAATGGGACCAAGCAAAGCGATCGATATTGTTAATAAGGGATTTGATGAGTTTTTTCCTGATTTCGGGGGTTAATCCGGTCCCCAGGTATACCTTCCGATCTGGAAGATGCTCGACCAATATGGCTTGCTCCAGTTTTTATATACTCGACTTTCTTGCATTCTATTCTTTGGGGGCAATGAAAGTTCTGGGATCAAGGAAATCTTCTTCATCATCCTCGATTGTTTATCGGCTTTCCAACTCTTCCGAGGTGGAGTAATCAGAATTTGGTACCTCTTCATTGACTGCGAACATTTCCTTCACCGGATGTTGCTCTCCATACACAGTCTTTATTGTGTCCTTTGCTAGAAACTTCATCATCTAATGCAGGTTCAATGGTACCGCCTTCAAATTATGTATCCATGGTCTACCGAGCAATGCATTGTACCTTGTATCACCTTTAATGATATGGAACCTGGTATCTTGAGATGCATCAGATATGTAAACTGGGAGGGTCATCTCTCCTTTTGTTGCATCGCCGACCATATTGAAGCCATTGAGGATTCGGGATGTAGGTATGACCTGATCGAGAAATTCGAGATGTTCTACCACCGACGGTCTAATTACATTGGCCTAGCTAGCTAGATCCACGAGTATGTGTATAATTTGGATGTTATTTTAGAGAAACAAGATTTACCAGCGCATCGTTGTGTTTATGAGACAGAATCTCAAAATATTCTAGTTAACGCGAGGATGTCCACATATGCTCAGACCCGGTCTTGCCCTTGCGTTGTCGCAGAAACATTTATCTGCTTGATCCTGAGCCCCCGGGGAACGTCTTTCCCCCGGATAATCATATGATCGATGTGCCGAGGTTTTCCTACTTCGCATCCCCTGTTTGCTTCTCTTTCTTCCTTGAAGTCGAATTCGGATGCCCTGTCGAGGGCAGTTAATGGAGTAGTAATAGTTATGATTGCTTTGATGGAAGCCTCTTATGAAAAATAATGAGCAATAAATGAAGAACAATAAATAGAACACAATAAATATAAGTAATAAATGAAAGTAATGAGACCAAGAGAATATGTTAGAGAGTAGAGAGAATGTTCTTGTATATTCAATATTTAGTATCAGATGTCCAACAAAATGACAAGGGTCCCCTTTATATATGAGGGGAAAATCGAACATGACACTTGTGTAATTATTACATAAAGTAGCTGGTACAACCACTCAATTAGCCTGGTGTAGGCAGTCACTGTTTGCGCAAGCGTTGTCAGATAATACAACTCCTAGGGAACTTCCCGCTTAGTTGCGATAAGCACAGGCCTGTTCTGCCCCGATACCGGTCGCAAAGACTCCGCAAAGGCATCAAACCCTAGGCTGTCCTCCGAGGCCTTCGAGATGAGATTGCACAATGAATTATCGACCGTAATATTGGTTTTCCCAATTTTAGCCGTATACAATCTTCAAAATAGTGCATGAGCATCAATTAATAATTTTTTCATAATTTCTGCATTTTCTATGGATTTTTATCAATTTATCCTAGTATTTTTAGTATATAAATAATTTCTAATTGCATCACAAATTATTGATAATAATTTTATGGTTTAATTTTATCATTTATATTTATACCAATCTTTAATTATTTCATAAATAGCCACATTTATATTTTTGGGCTATAATTGCAATAACTTTGCAATAATAGCGTTTGTAATCGTTATTACTTTATTTTACCAGAAAATAGCTTTTTATAATTTTATAATATTAAGAAATTATTTTAAATAATTTTATGCATTAAAATCATTTTTAATAATTTATTTATTATTTATCAAATTGATTGAGTATTTAACAAATATCCCTTTTTATTTTTTGTTTTAATTCCGAACCTAGACCAAATACTACCATTAGCCCAATTAAAATACCCAGGCCCAATTCTTCATCTAACCCGCCCAAGCTTTTAACAAATCCTAGTTGTTCATCTCAAGAAATCAACGGTCCAGGATATAGTTTCCTTTTTAATTAAGTCAACCCCCAAAACACTACAACACTTTTCATTTCCACCGTCTTCGTTCTCCCTACCTATCCTCTTCTTCTCAAGCACTCCCCCTAACCTTTGCCACCGTCACCAGAAAAACCCCTGTCCCATGGAATTTCTTGGTAATTTCCGACCCCTGCCAGCCTCTCACCTCTTCTGGTTGTTCGAGTACGTTGATTTATGAAGAATCTCGAAGAGATTCAACTCATATTTTGTTCAAAACCTTTCCATAAGCTACCAATGGCCATTTTCGTTTGTGAGTACCACTATCTTCATGTTTATGGCTCGAATTTATGATTTTAAACCAGGTTTTATTTCATCTCTTTCATTTTTTTAAACCTTAATCTTATGTTACTTGTGTCTTCTCAGATCCTTGTAGATCTGAAATATTTTTAAGTATTATTTGGTATTTCTCTTTGAAAAACCTTCTGTTTTTCCTTATTACTAGCTGACTCAAATGTTTTCTAAAATCAGGTTTTCGTTTTTTACTCTCTCCAAAAAGGTTTTAAAACTCCTAAGTATTTAAATTTGATTATCTTTACTAGTTTGACTAATTCTTGTGGATATGCTTTAAACGCTAGGTTTTTTTTCTCTGCTTATTGCACTGATTACTTTAATTTTTTTCCCATTATTGTTTATCTTTGTCAATCAAAATATATTGACTATTTTATTTTGGGTTCGAATTATATTTTTCCTATTAAATCGGTACTTGCCCATAATTTTGCCTATTTTCCTTAATTATGACTTTTAATTGGTACTACTTTTCTTATTTAGATTAATTAGTCTAATTTATGGTCGATAATTGATTTATTCAACTTATGTTAATCCCATTCTAGGATGGTAACTGATTCTTCTTATTTTAAGGTGACTTTTTCGGATTCTGTTTGTATCAAATAGCTTGGGTTTAGCCCCAGTTCACTAATTAATTATATTTCGTTACCTTACTTATGAACTATAATTCTCTTACCTTATTTGTTTTACCTTGCTAAGTGCTATATAAACCTCATTTTGATTTTCTTTTAGAACACGAACACACTCAGAAAGGAACCCACACACACACAAACTCTTGCTCTCATTCAAACCTTTTTCTTACTTGTGTGTGCTACATTGTCTAGCCGGTTGAAAGCCAAGGCTAGACTATTAGATTTTGCATACTTCCTATTTGCTATTTCCTAACTGGTAAGTCTCCACTCCTATTATTATTCAATATGCTATGGAGTTGAACCTATATTCTTTCATGTTTATTTCTCTCAATCAAAATGACCACTTGTGTGTAGTTCACCCATGCCTTTCCTGTTTATTGCTCACAATTAACATGATTACTATTGCGTATGACTTTCCTATTCATTAATTTAAATTAGCAAGACTACTTCTGTTGCTATGTCCTATTCAGTATATTGTGCAATCTGACTCTTATAAGATGTCAACCTGTCTTTGCCTGTGCAATGTTTCTGATAACTAACATGCCCTTAACTCTTATGAAATTATCTTGTTCAATTTGTCAATGTGGTTCACACACTTTAGCATGTTCTTATTTGATACAAAATGCTTATCTACTTGTTTTCTCAGCTAGCATGCTTGCCCTGGTTTATGTGTTCCTGACTACTATTTTCCCAAGCCCTGCTACCTTTCTCTATGTAGTAGTCTGTTTATTATTACATTCCCAGTATACTATCTGATTACCTAGTGATGACTAATGAACTAAGTCAAATCCTGGCAATGTGAAACTTTGCTAGAAATGGTTGTGATCCAGTTTCTGTCGTTTGTTTGATTGCTGGAATATTTGTTTAAATTCTAAGTGTTGAAATGACGTTGTTTGTCCCTATTTACTACTAAAATACAAACTACTTTCTTAAAACTATCTCATATTATCATGTACTATTTCCAACTCCTACTCTCAGAATATCTAGGATCCTGCCCCTCCAGTGTGAGCACGGCCTATTAGTCCATGAGACTCCTATGGACTCTTACACACTAGGGATGGCTTTCCAAACTTGTTTACAAAATTGTTTGGGTTTCTCGTGTGAACATTGCCCGGGGTCCCTGAGGCGTTTTGGAACTTTGACGCACCAGAAGGCCATTTGGTGTACTATGAGTTACTGGCATATTTTAGACTTAATTTCAAGGCATACTTTTAGGCCTATACAGACTCCCTATAGTAAAGCAATTTCATTCAATAATTGATTTATGTCTGGTCTGTAATAATAATTCCTATAAACCAGATATTGGGGTTATTATTAAAACCGGAAAGGGATTTTTTTATATAACTTTGTGGGGATCGGATAGAAACCATGTTTATAGGGCTATTATAATGATATTTATTTGCATGAGAAATCATCTTCATAGAGTTTATCTCATTAGGTTGAATTCCCATCCAAGAAATCCCGCTTCTAGGCCATTTACCCATTCTGCAATAATCAAGTTTTCAAAACATCTGCGTGTGCATTATAAATCATGTTTCTGGGATATTTTGTTGCATTCACTTGGCAATTAATTGACACCCTTTATTCTCCTAAATATAATATATATATATATATATATATATATATATATATATATATATATATATATATATATATATATATATATATATATATATATATATATATATATATAATCAGTTTCATCGCTTAACCATCATGCCTATAAGAAATTATTATAAGAATAGTTCCAACACTTAGATGTCATGCTCATAGAGATAAACATGTAAAATCAGTTCTGTCATGCTTGTGAACATTTTCAGCACGTAGACAGCATACCTATAGGGTCTAAATGGATGCAATCTACCTGTTTAAACTAGTCACTGGTTTATAATACGTATAGATATCATACCCATGGGATACTGCCGGTTATCGCCTAGCAAAGCATGTAGGATAATTAAAACCCTGAAGTTGCCAAACATTGTGTTTGTTTGACTGCTTATAAAATGCCTAGATTCAGGAAGTAATAAAATCAGTAGGCATATTGATTAGGTATTTACTGCCTCACCTTAATGAAACTGCTGCATATTCTGTTTTGTGCTCATCTAGAAATCCTACTATATGACTTTAAATCGTTTAAAGCTATTTGTTTGAGGCGTGGGATTATTTGCTTATTTGTGGGGGCAAATGTAAGCCCCTTTAACTGGTCCTTATGTGATAGTCCTACCTATTTTGTTTGATGCCTAGTTTTCTCCTTTTAAGCACCATAGGTAAGTCTACAACCACCTTAACTAGAGGGTCTAAGCACCTCTAGGGCCCTGGACAAGGGATGGGTAATGCACGCATAGGGTACGTATTCGATGCTATTAGAATGCTTTGATAATAATTAAGGGGAGGGTAATTGGGTAGTAAAGGATATGATGACCTGTGTGCTAACGCTATGCGTAACACCTCTATTTGAGGAAAGTTTACCGAGTATTGCATAGAAGTTATCCAATAGGATAATAAACCTCGGACCCCCTTTATTCCCGTTTAAATAATCTTTATTTGTTTAAATTGCTTATGACTAATTCACTTAAATTGAGTTTGGCCGGGACCCAGCGTTGTTGACCTCGATGGGTGCCTAACACCTTCCATTCAAGGTTATTTAGAGCCCTTACATAATCTCTAGTAATGCAAACGGCTTTATGAGCTATTTGCTTCAGGTGCCGTAACACACCTTAAATTCGTTAGGTGGGGACTCTTCAAATTCCATACCCCTTCCCGAAAGGAAATGAGTTGTCCCAAAAAATCTCAAAACCCGAACTCCGCGAACAAAAAGTGGTCGCAACAACATGACAACTCTACTGGGGATATTTTAGGCTCTTACCATAATGAATTTGTTTATGTGAATTAGTCTTAAGCATGCTTTATTCTGTTAATACATGTGCACCCTTTCCCCTTCCCCTCTTATTTGGATTTAATTGCCTATTTTCAAGCATTCAAGATTTCCTTTATTACAGAAACTGACTTCTCTTTTTGTTTTCTTTCTTAAACGTGTTTCGATTATTAAATATCGCATTTATCGTTTATAACGTGAAAATACGTGGAAACATGCTATTTATTGTTGAACAAATCATGATCAACATAGTATTCCACTCGTTCGTAATCAATTCTATTGCAACACTTGATGAATGTTTGCACCCTTCCTATATATCACCCTTTAAATTCGGAAAGGCGTATTTGTGGTAAAACTAGTCGATCAACAGTGCTCTCGAAGGTTCCGTATCGTTCCCTCTCAAGTTGTCCACTTGAGGGTACTAGTCTAGACCTCTTTAGAAACCTTACTCTGATTAATTGTACATGCATCATGGTCAAACCAAGATGGATTAATATGTTGTCCGCATAATAACTCTTTAAGACGGTCCTCGTCTAAAATTCCATCGGTTTTCCATAGTCCCAACGGACGCAACTACAATTATGTGCATTAATTTCGGAGAAATAAGTGCTAATATGCTAATCATTGTTGTATAAATAGTCAGATGAGGAAGGGGGGAAGGGCCTAACCATATTTGTTTTGTAAAAAATGAGGCATGAAGTCCTCAGGTTTGGCATGGCCCGTAACACACCACCAGTGTTGCTAGATTGGAGGGAAGATCTTCCACCAAGTGATAAAAGTCATATGAAAAGGGTCTTGGGAAATTTGCCTTCTCTATTGGGCCTCCAGCCGGACAACATGTTGATCGAAGCTTCCACAATGTTTCGGGACAAAAAAAGAGTTGTGTTTCGCTTTTGAAACATAGAAATGGCCCCTCTCTTGGAAGAAATAAGGGGATTCGCTAGGATACCTTGGGATAGTCCTGGTTTATTGGTGTCAGAAAATCCCTATACTAGGGGTTGTCTGAAGATGATGGGATTAAAGAAGAATGATGACTTGGAGTGCCGGAAAAATTCCTACATACCCTTCGATTTCCTTTATGAACGATACGGTCACAACAAAACTTACCATATTTTCTATAATGAATTCTCCATCACTTCCTTGGTCTGTGATGTTCTACACGTCAATACCACACAAGAGGGGGGCGAATTGTGTGGTACCTAATTTTTGCACTAGAAGAACCTGGTTCTTCTAGATGTACTTACTATTACTGTTTGCCGAATTAAGAGTGCATAAAGTAAAGAACAACGAGATTTTTATGTGGAAAATACCTGGCTCAAAAGGTGAAAAAACCACGACCTACTACTCAGTAGGATTTTCCCAAACTTCCACAAAAATCACTGAACCAAAATAGCATTTAAAAAGTCTTGTAAACCTAAGGATTAAACTCTAATCCTAGTGTGGCAACCAACCTCTAACTGCTGCGACACTTTCAAGTTAGCCTATAACTTGAATAGTCAAAGTACCTATTACAATTGCTTCTACAAAAGCTGAAAGGTACAATATGAAACACCTACTACAATTGAACTAGAATAAGAATAAACACAATAGAATTGGTTCTTCAATATGGTTCATGTAGCTTCAGGAATGCACACTTGAATCACATATAAATTGCTTGCAAAATTGCCTACCTCTTTTGCTGATCCTTTATCGAATTCGAGTCCTAGAACAATACAAACTTCAACCCTTATTCTTGATCCGGATTTAGTTCTCCTCACATAATGAGACTTCATCTCCTTGTCCTTTATGCAACCTTTTCAATCAGTTCAGAAGATATTGTTGCTGATCCTCAAAACTTATCTTCTTCACGTGCATCCCACACGTATAGGTAGATAACCACTGTGTCTCACATGATGGACCTGGTCTATGACTGAGTTCATTTTGTCAATCTTCAAAACATCATCTGAACTTGGGCCAACAAATTCCCCTTTTTGATGATGACAAACTCTGTGCTTTTACGGATCATGAACATGTGGAACTCAGCTTAATTATCAACACTTTAACTTTGACAACCCAACTTATCATTAAGGACCAGGTTTAATCAGGTTATAAATATCACTTTATTTCAGAATACAAAGTAAAGCACAATATCTCTTCCCCCTTTTGGCCTCATCGAAAAGTTGCATATAATGTGAATCCCAGATTTTAATTATTACTCATGGCCACTGGGTTAACTGCAAGTGAAAACATGATTCAGTTAATCAATAATCAACTTGACAAAAATTTAACTATTAAGATCAGAAGCTTCATAGAACAAGAGAAAAAAAGAACATTGTCATTCATCATGAAATATTTCTATAAATCAGACCACAAAAAGAAAGAAAAAACATCCAACCATGCGCAACAAAAACAAAGAAAAGTCCCAAATCTGGGTCACTGGGGGTTAGACTTGTTCAAAGATTGGAACTGGAAAACCTAAGGCATGGAGGAACTAGAGGGTTGGGATTGGAGAAGGTTGAGCATGGCCTTAAGCATCCCTTCACTCTTTTCCTTTTCCTTTGCTAGCTCAGCTTTGAGGCCATTTCTCTTATTTTCCACTTCAGCAATACGAGCCTAGAGCCTAGCAATTTCTGCATCTTTTGTTCCATATTCTTGAACCAATGCCCTAACCTTGCTGTTCACAGGACTCTTCAGAGATGAACCAGGTTCAACTAGGGTGGTATTCACTGGATAGTCACAAGCCATAAGAGTCTTGACACCAAAGTGCTCCTTGCTTGATGCCATTTCCCACTTCTTCAAAGGCACATTTAGCCTTTCCAGAACAGTAGTCAATAGGAACCCATATGGTGTGGCATGAACTTTAAAGCCATCGATGACTCTATCCAGTAGTTTGACAATAAAAGCAGGCCAATTTATCTGTATTCCACTCAGAAGGCACTCCATGAGGACCAAGTCCATGTAATTTGCAGTGTGCCTTCTCTCTTGCCTGGTTATCAAGCATTTGTTCACAAATTCAAATAGCACCTTATGCCCAGCCCTTATCTCACTCTTCTGAACAAACCTGACTTCAGGCACATCTTCAGCAGTTGCAGAATCATAAAATTTTCTGGTGATTTGGAGTGTAGTAGGAAAACAATCCAGACAAGGACACCTTTGCCTAGTATAATCATCATATCCCACACTGGAAATGTCTAGAATCTCACCCAGTTTAGGTGCATCAAACTGCACTTTACTCCTTTCACCATGCTGGTGAACACCCCATTCTTGAAAGTGGCATTGGCCATGAACTCAATCAGCTCCTTCCTGGCTAGTTTCCCATTCAATTCAAGGACCATGTCCTTCCATCCTTGTGCAGCTAGGGAATCCACCAATCTTATCATACCTGGCTCCTCCAGGTCATTCAAAAACCTGCCTTTCAAAATCTTTCTCCTGCCAAAAATGGCAAATCTATCCGGTTCTTTCTCAGACTCCCCCTCTTCTTCTTCTCCACTCCATTCTTCTTCTTCTTCTTCAATAATTTTCTTTTCTTTTCCCTTCACAGCAGACCTGGTTCTTTTAGCTAAGGAGGGTTCAGAAGATACAGGTTCTGAAAACCGCTTTGAAGAAGTCTTGGATCTTTTTGGTGTGGGAGTGGGAACCTCCACAGTTGTACCTCTTTCTTGATGGACCAGTTCCATCTCCTCCTCCTCCTCTTCTGAAGCCATAGAACTTTCCACAACTTTTGCTTTTCTCTTCTCCTTCTTCTTTTTCTTGCTTTCCTCTAAGGCTTTTTGCAACTCTGCCTCACTTTGTTTGACCCTACTTCTAGTAGCTCTTCCCTTTGGTAATGAAGGGACAATGGACTTAGGAGATGACACCTTGCTTTTCTTTGTGGGCTTAGAAGCAGTTGGAGCTTTTAGGGAAGAAGCCTTGCGCTTCTTTGGATCATAGATGTCCCCAACCTTCTTCAAGATGTCATCTAGAGTTTCTTTAACAAATGAACTAGGTTCATCTTGTCGTTTACTCAAATGAACAATACCTTCAGCAGCCTCACCGGAGCCACTTCCCCCTAACTTGTTGCCACTCTCCTCTACCTTTCCACAAATTGCAAGAATTTTATCTTTTATTTTCTTTCCCCTTCTACTAGACTCAGCATCCTTAAGATATTTCATAGAACCAACTAACACAAACCTATTATCCATCTTTTCTACCACATCAAAAAATACAAAACAATATTTACCTCACCAGGGATTTCTTGATTTTTGTTAGTGTAAGAAGACCCACATTCTTCTTCTTCGCTTGCAGAGATAAATACTTCGGACTCAGAACTTGAGTCAGATTCTTTAGCAGGGCTCTCTTTCTTCTGGCTAGCTCTCAATTTTTCACTTAGAGTTGTTCTCAGAGAACCAGTAGCTACAATTTTTCTTGCCAACATTTTCTGCCTGCGAAACCTAGGTTTGGGGTTGTCACCTAGGGGGAGTAGATGGGGATGTGTTTGAGGGAGAAACTGGTGGGGGATTTCCAGGGTTATCGTGAGGGTTTGTCATGGTGAAGGATTTATGGAGAATTTTGGAAATTTTGGATAGAAAGAGGATGATCAGAACTTGGGAGAGATTAATGATGGTTATGGACTAAAAAGGAGTATGTGGAGTGTATTTAAAGAATATTATGATTAAATGCAGTAACGACAGCCTTTTTGCAGTAGTCAATCAGGAGTCTAATCACTTTAGAACTCCGGTCTCTTAGTGATTAATATGTGACGCTAATTTTTAGGCAAAAATCATGTTTTCCTTAGAATTCTAGAAGAATGAAACTGGTTCAATGCACAACGGATATAATTTTTGGGATTTTAGTGAAAATAGGACTTTTGCTCGTGATTGGAAAATTATTGTTTCTAATTGTGCAAAGTATAGAAACATACCTGAACTTTCTTATGAGCATATACTGGTGAACCAGGTTTTTCAAGTAGAACTTCTCTTGATTATGCCTCAAATGTCAGAATAGAAAAAACTTTTTAAGATATCACTGACTTAATATAAACACATGTCACAGGAGTATACTGATTAGAGTATGAGACTGAGTAAGAATTAGTTTAGACATTTACATAAAGTAAGAACTTCTAACCAAAAAGAGAATGTTTGTTTTCATTGCATTCTGAACTGGTTCTTTTAGGTGATCTTAATCATCCTTAATACCAACCTATTCCTCTCAAAGTTTTCCCTATTCAGTGCTATAGTGAAGATGTCAGAATTTACAAACTCTTGTAGGATTTTCCCAAACTTCCACTAAAATCACTGAGCCAAAACAGCATTTACAAACTCTTGTAAACCTAAGGATTAAACTCTAATCCTAGTGTGGCAACCAGCCTCTAACTACTACGACAATTTCAAGTTAGCCTATAACTTGAATACTCAAAATACCTATTACAATTGCTTCTATAAAAGCTGAAAGGTACAATATGAAACACATACTGCAATGGAACTAGAATAAGAATAAACACAATAGAATTGGTTCTTCAATCTGGTTCATGTAGCTCCAGGAATGCAAACTTGAATCGCACATAAATTGCTTGCAAAATTTCCTATCTCTTTTTCTCTCAATTTAGTTTAACTTCTGCGTATTTGCAATACCTGTAAAAGAGAACAATTATAGTTATTTAAAGAGTTAGTAATTGGAGTTTGATTGACACTCAATTGTTGATCCTTCATCAAATTCGAGTCCTAGAAGAATACAAACTCCAACCCTTATTCTTGATCCGGATTTAGTTCTCTTCACATAAGTAGACTTCAACTCCTTATCCTTTATGCAACCTTTTTGATCAGTTCAGAAGATATTGTTGCTGATCCTTGAGACTTATCTTCTTCATATGTATCTCACGTGTATAGGTAGATAACCATTATGTCTCACATGATGGACCTAGTTCATGACTGAGTTCATTTTGTTAATATTCAAAACTTCATCTGAACTTGGGCCAACAGGCTAGATCCGCTTCAAGGTTTCTGTGTTCATCATTTATTTCTTTTGTATGTTAGTTTTCCTGATCCAGGGGGACAAAATCCACACCAGACTGGCCATGGTAGCCAAAACCTTGATGGATGGGACTGAGAGGCCGACATATACCATCGTCCCTATGATCATAGCAGATATATACCAGGCTTTAGAACGCTGTCAGAAAGGATACAAATACTTTAAAGGTTGTAATGTGCTATTACAAGTTTTTTTGTTAGAGCATCTCGAAAAAGTTCAATACTGTTAAGAGTTTCCTTGAAGACCGTGGAATGATCACATAGATTTCCATCATCCTAAGAGAATAACTTTTATCCAAGACATGTTTGCTAAACCCGAGAATGTTGTAGGATGGGCATAGTTTTTTAGCAATTTGAATGAGGATCAGGTTCAATCCATGTTTGAGTGTGTTCCACACTTGGTACTAATCGATTTAAGGAGCATATAGCCTTATTCTCCCTCTAGAGTTATGATAAAGGCATGCAGGAAGCAGGTCATACCGCGAGTTGCTAAAATGAGTCACTACAGGGCAGATTTTCAGGATGATGATGTCCTATACAAGTGTGAAGCTCAGCACATGAGGCTTTTGAAAGTTATCATGGAAAAGGATACCATCATGCCAGATCGATATCATGCTGGTCATGTGTACTTTTACCCATCTTGGTTAGAGGATAACATAGCAGGAATATTCGAGCCGAGGGTTGGTCTAGGAAATAGAGTCGTACATAAAGTTGCCGAAGCACAAGTGAAGTACAACAAACTGTGCAAACGAGTTTATGAGTCTGAGGTCGAGCACATGGATCGCCAAAATGCCGACATGGAACTAATTAATGAATGGTGGGAGATGGTTGTCAAATCAAGCGAAAGGTTGAAATATCAGGAGTATAGTGTGATGGAGTTAGAGGGAAAAATGAGGAAGAGAGTCGTCGATTGCCCGAAAATTGAAGGAAGCGAAGGAGGACATTTAGCAAGGGCATACCTACTGTTGAACTTGCGCAAACTGGGGAATTTAATCGACAAGAGCATCCAGCCTGGAGAAGGACCTTCGGGGACCAAGTAGATTAAGTTTATTTGCTTTTTCAAATGTAACAAGTCCAAGTGCCAGTAGTGACTTATCTTATTTAATGTCACTTTAGATTAATCTATTTTTCCATTAATGAAATGAGGCAGTTACTGGCACTGAAATTCTCTAAATCTATGTGTTGCTATGCCTCCCTTGGGCACAACAAGGCTCCCAAATTAGTACGCGAATTTACATTCCCATAATATGTGTATAAATACTACAAACATTTCAAAATCATTACTGAGTTGTTTATCTTTTGTTTTTCTTTATTTTTATTCTTCCCATCCCCTAAGGTTGCCTTCATCAGTATATCACACCAGATCTAGAGGCCCTCCACCTCATCCTCCTCCGACTAATCCGAAAAGCAGAGGAAAAGCTAAGATGGATGAGCTGAGTGGTATACGAAAAGAAAATGCTGAAAATATTGAAACTTCAGACGGTCGGAGTACTCCAGCCCAGAATGATTTGGTCGTGCGATATGAGCAGAAAATACTAGACTTACAAGGAGAAGTTGAGCAGATCCGCAACATTGAAAACCTCTCCCTCACTCTGAACGTCACAGAAGTCAACCAACAAAATGTTCAAAACCCAGCACCTCCTTAAGATACACCAAACCAACATCCACAAAATACTCCCCCACCTCAACAACATACTACACCACCTCAAAACCCAAATCCTCTACCGATACCAACTCCTCCATAACACCCATCATCAACCAATCCAGTACCCATAAACCGCTACCTATCATACTCCTCAGAACATACCACAAACTATTCCCAATCCTCAAAACTCAACTAACGACCACCACTATACCCAAATCCCTAGCACTCACCTAAACAACCCCACGTATGTGGAAACCCAACCTTACTCCACTCAACCAATCTCCTTTACACAAGAATCCGCTGAGAAGGGAATGCTCATCAGGAAAATGGCTGAAGAGCTCAAGAAGTTGAGAAGTATCATTCAGGGTGTTGAAGGAGGTAAAGAGATAAAGGGTCTGAACTACAAGGATTTATGTATATAATCAGATGTGGAACTGGCAGAGGGTCACAAACCTCCCATGTTCGAAATGTTTGATGGAACAGGTGATCCCAAGGTTCATTTGTGAACTTACTGTGACAAGCTCGTGGGGGTCGGAAAAGATGAGAGGATTCGAATGAAGCTTTTTATGAGAAGTCTTACCGGAGATGCCCAGTCCTGCTACATAAGCCAGAATCCTAAGAAATAGGCCAATTAGGTAAGCAAGGCATCATACTTTATGGACCGATTCAGGTTCAATACGGAGAATGCACCCAATTTTTTCTATATCCAGAACCTAAAGAAGAAGCCAACCAAGACTTTTCGCGAGTATGCTACTCGATAGAGGTCAGAGGTAGCCAAGCTCAGACCAACATTAGACGAGGAACACATGAACAAGTTCTTTTTTTGGGCACAGAACACACAATATTATGAATAGCTAATGGCTATTGAAAATCATAAGTTCTCTGATATCATCAAACACGGAGAAAGGATTGAAAAAGGCATTAAAAGAGAGATGGTGAAAAATTTTGAGGCACTACAGGCCACAAACAAAGCATTGCAATCAGGTGGAATATCAAAGAAGAAAGAAGTAGGGGCAGTAATGGTGGTCCAAGGCCCAAAATCTCCGCTCACATACCAAACACCTCCACCCACATACCAAACACCTCCACCTATGTACCAACCCTCACCTCCCAGATATTCTCAACCCGCCACCACCTATCATACTTATAACACCAAGCCAACCTACTGTCATTCATCTCTAACTCGTCTAAATTACTAGAAATACCAACCTAATTTTGATCACAAACCACCCAGGCAGTATACTGCCATTGTTGATCCCATCGACCAACTGTATGAAAGATTGAGGGTTGCCGGTTATGTTACCTCTATTCCCAATGTGGCAATAGAAAATTCTTCTCAATGGGTCAACCAGAATAAAACTTGTGCATATCATTCTAGCATGAAAGGGCAAACCAGTGGCGAGTACCAGACATTGAAAGATAAGATTCAGACATTGATTGATAACAAGGTCATACAGGCGAAGGAAGCCGCACCCAACGTCTGCTATAATCCTCATCCAGATCATAGGGGCGAAAGAATCAATATGATAGAAACTTATAAGGAGTGGGATCCCGAATGATCAATTGGACTTATCAAAGAGGGTGACGATCCTAAAAATCCCGCAGTCACTCTCAATCCTATTGTGGTCCAGGTACAGCCGCTAGTTGAGGTTGAGGTAAACACAACGATTCCATTTGAGGCAGAAGTAGCACCACCTGCAGCCATACCTATTCCATTTAAGGTAGAAGTGGCCACACCTTTCATAGTGACAGTAGAAACAACGCTTCCTTTGAATTCCAATGCTATACCTTGGGATTACATTGCCGAAGCTAGGCGAAAAGGAAAATAAAATATGGAATAATCTGGTGCCGCACAGGGAATGACAATAGCTAGGAGGAACTATACACCCAAAAATATGGAAAGATCAAGCAAGGAGGCTGCTACTAAATAACCTATCATTGAAACTGGACTAGACGAACTTTGGAGGAAAGTACAGGCGAGGGAATACTCTGTCGTCGATCATTTAAACAAGACCCCCGCCTAGATATCTATCCTATCACTATTGCAAAATTTAGAGGCACATAAGAATGCTATGATGAAGGTGTTAAATTAAGCTTATGTACCCAACAATATCACCAACGAAGAAATGGCCAACATGGTAGGGCAAGTGCTGGAAAGTCTTAACATCACCTTCCACAAGGATTAATTACCGCCTGAAGGGTTAAGTCACAATCAGAAACTACACATCACGGTACAGTTCGAAGACAAATTCATTGCCAAGGTTCTAATATATGGGGGTTTAAGCCTCATCATTTGCCTGTTGACTACTCTGAAAAAATTGGGCAAAGATTTCTATGAGATATGGGTAGGAAGTACGAATGTGAAAGCATTTGATGGGTCTCAAAGAGCCATGACTGGGGAGATTAACCTTTGTCTACAGATGGGACCAACTTTGTTCGACATTGAATTCCAAGTGCTAGACATATAAGCTATATACAATCTTCTGTAGGGTCGACCTTAGATACATGTCGCTGGGGTCATCGCTTCCATGCTCCACAGGCCGTAAAGTTCGAATAGAACCATCAAGAAGTAATCATTAACGGAGATGGAAGTAACCCCATTTACACCAGTCAAACTATCCTGGTGATCGAGAATAGAAGAAGGCTGGGTGGAGAAACTTATCATCACATTGAACATGTCAAAGAAATTGAGAAGGATAAGTGGTGGAGTAACAAAATTGAAAGCATACTGGCATGGTCTGGGTATGAACCCGGCAAAGGGATTGGGAAAGATCTCCAGGGTGTTACCAAACCGATACAGTTGAAACCCTCACGGCACAACATCCGGGCTGGGATATCCATACACCTGGCAAGAGTATGATGATTGGTTGCCTCCATGGCACTATCCTTATTACCCTCTCGAGCAGTTAGTACCACACCTAAGTTAGACTTTTCACCAAGCTGATACGATATGGCTATCTACAGAGGAAGAAGGTTTGGCTGTGTTGAGAAACTTGTTCATGGAAGATGAAAATATGGATTGCAATGTGATAATTGAGGAGGAGGAGGAGGAGGAAGAAGGCCTCACCATTCAAAATGTGAAGAAGGGAGTTATTCTCAGGATTTTGATTACCACATCATCCCGGACACACCGAGTTCATGGGTAGCTTGGCAATTAACCTAATTTGTTTTTATAGCCATGCTAGGCACTTATGATATTTCCAGTAATTTTGTAAAGATGCATTGATTTTTGAAATAATAACCTGATTCATCGAGCCTTACTTGTTTTCGATATTTTCAAAATTTAATCAATGCATAGCTATTTATTATTCATTATCATCATTCATATTTTCTTTCTACTGAATTATTATTACTTTTCCTGATGAACTGATGGATGTGACATGCAATGAGTGTAACTTAGAAGAAGAGGATGAAACACTTGAGGAAATTTCCAGAGAGATTGAGAACTTTGAGAAAAAACTTAAGTCCAACCTGGATGAAACTGTAGCAATCAATTTGGGAAACGGCAAAATCATCAAGGAGACCTGCATAAGCATTCACTTATCGCTATAAGATAAGGAAGAGTAAATTCGTTTCCTGAAGGAATATGAGGATATTTTTGCATGGTCATATGATGACATGACCGGTCTGAGCACATCCATAGTGGCTTATAAGTTGCCTACCGATCCAATATGTCCACCGGTGAAGCAGAAACTCAAAAAGTTCAAACCAGAGATAAGTCTGAAAATCAAGAAGGAAGTCACTAAGCAGATCAAAGATAAAGTCCACAAGGTAGTTGAGTACCCCCGTGGTTAGCCAACATTGCACTGATTCTAAAGAAAGATGGGAAGGTCACGGTATGTGTCAGGATTTAAACAGAGCAAGTCCCAAAGATGATTTTCCACTACCACATATACACATCCTGATCGACAGTTGCACCAAGCATGAACTCCAGTTCTTTGTATATTACTTCACGGGTTATCACAAGATCTGGATGGACATAGAAGACGCAGAGAAAACATCTTTCATTACACGTAGGGAGTGTACTGCTGCAAGATGATTCTATTCAGTCTAAAGAATGTTGGGGCCACCTACATGAGAGCCATGACAACTATCTTCCATGATATGATACACAAAGAAATAGAGGTGTATGTTGACGACGTCATCATCAGATCCAAAAAGGTCGAATATCACATAGCATACTTGAGGAAGTTCTTTGATAGACTAAGGAGGTACAATTTAAAGCTGAACCCCGCAAAATGTGCATTTGAGGTTCTTACAGGAAAGTTGTTGGAATTCATTGTCAGCCATCGAGGAGTCGATTTGGATCCATACAAAGTTAAGGCTATTCAAGAGTTACCACTACCAAAGAGCAAGAAAACATGATGAGCTTCTTGGAATGACTCAACTACATTAGTCGCTTCATAGCACAGTCCATAGTTATATGTGAACCCACCTTCAAAATATTGAGGAAAGATGCTGAAACTAGTTGGATCGAGGATCGTTAGAAAGCTTTAGACAAAATCAAGGAATACCTGTCCACACCACCAGTCCTAATCCTGCTAGAACCTGGGAGACATTTGCTGTTGTATTTGTCCATGCTAGATGGAGCTTTCGGATGAATTTTGGGACAACATAATGAAATGGGAAGAAAAGAAAAGGCCATATAGCACTTGAGTAAGAAGTTCACACCTTATGAAGCACATTATTCTCTGTTAGAGCGCACTTGATGTGCTTTGACATGGAAAGCTCATAAATTGAGGCATTACTTCAGTGCCTATGCCACATACCTCATATCTAGGATGGACCCTTTGAATTACATCTTTCAAATGCCCGTGCCAACCGGGAGGTTAGCTATGTGGCAGATATTGTTAAGTGAGATCGATATCGTCTGTGTGACTCCGAAGGCAGTCAAAATACAAACATTGGCAGACCATCTTGCTGAAAATCCTATGAGAGAAGAACATGAACCATTCAAAATGTATTTTCCCAATGAAGAAGTATCATTTGTAGGAGAGGACATTGCTAAAGCCTACGACGGTTGGAGCATTTTCTTCGATGGAGCTGCAAACTTCAAAGAACTGGGCATCCGAGCAATTTTAGTATCAGAAACAGGTCAACATTACCCTGTACTAATGGAGCTAAGGTTTCCATGCACCAACAACATAGCAAAATATGAGGCTTGCATGATGGGGATCGATATGAATATACAAGAGCTGTTGGTAATTGATTATTCGGATCTTTTGGTGCATCAGATTCAAGGAGAATGGGCTTCTAAGAACACCAAGGTACTACTTGTATGCATGAATTGATAAAAATATTCACAAAGATAAAATTCAAACATGTACCCAGAATTCCAAATTAGTTTGCAGATGCACTGGCCACCCTGTCATCAATGATACAAAATCTAGATAAGAATTTCTTCGATCCCATCCGATTGAGGATCCATAATCAACCGACTTAATGTGCTCATGTCGAAGAAGAAACGGATGGAAAGCCATTGTTCCACGACATCAAGGAATATTTAGCAAAAGTAAAATACCCAGAACAGGTGAACCATACTCAAAAAGGCACACTGCGGAGGCTATCCAATCACGTTTTTCAAAGAGGAGGGACCCTGTATAGAAAAACTTCTAATCTGGGGTTGTTAAGGTCTATTGACGCAAATGAGGCTTCCAGATTGCTTGAGGTGATATGTGCCGGAACTTGCAGACCAATATAATTGGTTATTCTCAATCCAAGAAGATACTCAAAGCTGGACATTTTTGGATGACCATGGAAATGGATTGCATCTGGTACCTACTGAAATGCCACCAATGCCAGGTATTTGCAGACATGATAATGGTACCACCTAATAAGCTCAACACAACAAGTGCACCTTGGCCTTTTGTTGCTTGGGGAATGGATGTCATTGGTCCAATCGAGCCCACCACTTCTAACGGGCATCAGTTCATTTTAGTGGCAATCGATTACTTCAAATAATGGGTAGAGGTCACATCCTACAAAGCTGTAACCGAGAAAGTCATCGCAGATTTTGTCAAGTATCGTATTATTTGCTGATTTGGGTTTCCAGAGTTCATTATCACTGATAATGCCGCCAATCTCAATAGTGATTTGATGAAAACCATGTGTGAAACTTTCAAAATCAGGCTCAAAAACTCTATAGCATACAGGTATCAGATGAATGGGGTTGTGGAGGTTGTCAACAAAAACATCAAGAAGATACTGAGGAAGATGGTATAAAATCATAAACTATGGCACGAGAAGTAACCCTTTTCCCGATTAGGATACCTCAAAATGGTCCGCACATCTATTGGGGAAACTCTCTATTTACTAGTTTATGGTACCAAAGTTGTCATTCCAGGTAAGGTAGAAATTCCTTCTTTAGGGATTATAAAAAAATCTAAACTCAGTGATTGCGAATGGATAAGGAGACTCCATGAGCAACTAGCCCTCATATACGGAAAAAGAATGAACGCAGTATGCCACTGTAAGCTTTATCAGACTAGAATGTCCAGAGCATTCAACAAAAGGGTTAGACCAAGACAATTCGCACCGGGGCAGCTGGTACTGAAGCGGATGTTCCCGTATCAGAATCAAGCCAAAGGGAAATACTGACCCAACTGGCAAGGTCCTTACATTGTTCACCGGGTGCTAACATGAAGAGCACTCATACTTGCAGAAATGGACAGAGAAGTTTGGCCAAAACCTATCAATTGAGATGTAGTCAAGAGATAATATGCTTAGATTTTCTACGTTCCTTCATCTGATGCAACGGAACTGTGCTTGACCCGATTACCATTAAAAAAGGGATACATAGGCAGCCATTGGGTTCGGTCATATCTTAATAAAATCTTTATTTTCCCCATAATCGGGGGCAGAATTTTGAGGAGGACCGTCAAAATTCCGGAACAAGTCCAGTCGACGTCATCACATGCAAGACGGTCAGAAATCGATTAAGTAACAGGGGAAGAGTTTTGAGAAGGATTCTCAAAACTTCTCAAAATTAAGGAGTAGATCCAACAAACTTTGTTGCATGAAAAATGGCCGAAGGATAAAACTGGGGAAGAATTTTGAGGAGGAACCTCAAAATTCTAATCCAAGGAAGTCGCAAAGCCTCTAAAGTATTACAGTCATTAGTTCATCTAATTTACTTGATATTATATACCACTATGTTTTCTAAAATAATTTTATTTTACCAATAAGTGCATATTTCGAAAGCTTTATTTCTATGGCATTCAGGTGTTACCCAGGACAACACGAACAGGGTCTCTAGAACGAAGCAAGTCAAGCAAGCGGCCGAAGGCACGAGCCGACCTCCCCCTATAAAACTCATGACTTTTCTTTGAATGCAAGAATAAGGAACATGCATACCCTGGAACCACAACATTCATAACAACAAGGATACTGAATCGATCTCCGACTAGGAAATACTCTACTATTATTTAACATTTATTCACTGCATGGGACTAAGCCCAGTCCCGAATTTTGCGTGAGGCTAAGCCCAGCCTCCATATCTGCATAAGGCTAAGCATTGCCTTCAATTTGCATGGGACTAAGCCCTGCCTCCATATCTGCAAAAGCCTAAGCATTGCCTTCGTTGTCCCAAATCTTACATGAAGCTAAGCCCTGCCTTCGTATCTACATAAGGCAAATCATTGCCTTCCTTATCCCGAATCATGCATGAGGCTAAGCCCTTCCTCCGTATCTGCATAAGGCTAAGCATTGTCTCCTGTCTGCATGGGACTATGCCCTTTCCCGAATCTTGCATGAGGTTAAGCCCTGACTCCATATTTGCATAAGGCTAAGCATTGCCTTCGAATTGCATAGAACTAAGCCTTGTCCTGAATTTTGCATGAGGCTAAGCCTGGCCTCTCCATTTGCATAAGGCTAAGCATTGTCTTTACTTTGCGCGAGACTAAGCACTGTCTCTCTGGGATTATCTATTCTCTTCTTTCGGGCAAAGCTCTACCCTCAACTTCATACAAGATGAAGCCCTGTCTTGTTGCTTCTAGCATTATGTTTTTGCACCTCATGGGCTGAAATATCGCCAACTTGTCCGAAGATGTCATAGTCTGAAGGCACCATCCTCATAGTTGGAAAACAACATGCCATGTCTTGACGATCTCTCGAACTTGCACATTATTTTTCAAAGGCGTCATGGTTCGGAGGCACCATTTTCATGGCCCGAGGAAATTATTTCATGGCTTACGAATCTCTTACCACATAATTCATGGCCTAGGACATCATGGACTTAGAACGTCGTCCTCAACAGTCAAAATGCAATTCTCATGTTCTAAAGGGAACTTGCATCATGTTTAAATTTATGCACATATATATGCTTGTAGTACATCCTTTATTTGTAGGTAACTCGATGAGCAACGATTACCCCGGCAGGAGTAGTCCCCCTCTAGTTCCTTCATACTACCTCAAATCTGACCACTCAATGCAACCATTTCACCTATTCCAAAACCTTGTGTCTGTTCTTGTGATAACTTTATTGGTAAATTCCGCCGACAAATCCAGAACTACACACGACCTGATTCCTTTAAAACAAGGGATATGTAGGTAGCTCGAAAACCAGAGTACATGCTATATCTCTCAAATCATCCTACTCGGTCAAAATTGGTCATCATATCATTACCCGACAACTCTTTCATGCTTCCCAGGTAAAGAGGAGAAGTTGTTGATACCCAATTCTTTCCTATATTATATTCAAAATGCATATCTATCTTCAAAATAGTGCGTCAGTATCAATTGATATTTTTTTATAACTTCTGCATTTTCTAAGGATTTTTATTAATTTATCCCAGTTTTTATTATATAAATAATTACTAATTGCATCATAAATAATTTTATAATAATTTTATCATTTATATTTATACCAAGCTTTAATTATTTCAGGAATAGCTACATTTACTTTTTTGGGTTACAATTGCAATAACTTTGCAATAATAGCTTATGTATGCATTATTAATTTCGGTGCTGGCAAACATTAGACTTTCTCTCTCCCTCTTATCTCTTTTCTCTTTCTTCATAACGGTAACATCCCCCCCCCCCGGCAAAACCACCGGCAAACCAGCGCTGCCGGCACTCGTCCAGGTAAGTACCCGTCTCCTTTCTCTCTCCTTTCTCTCTCCTTTATTTCTCCTTTCTCTCTCCCTATATCCATCTTTTTCTTAACTTTTATTTAAACCCTAGCAGCAGCTAGGCCGGCGTCCAGTGACCCACCGGCGCCGTCTTCTATTCCTTCTGCTTTTTTGACCCCACCAGACCACTCTCCTCTGTGTTTCCCTTTCTTCAAACCTTTATTCGATGTACCACTATTTCTCTGACCGACACTATTTTCTAGCATCCATTCTGGTGACAGTCCTCTCCTTTTCTTGGTCCTGTAGTGTGTTGTGTGTGTTTCAGGTAGCTCTTTTAGTGGCTGTTTGGGGACGGGTGAGAGGTATACGGGCAAAGAAGATGAGGCCATTTTAGCCGTCACAAAGGGCTGGACGTCGGGTTCCAAAGCACTAGGGTTGTATTCACGGGAATTGATGCGTCTGCCCAGGCAAGCGCGAGTCATACGGGCGAGTAGAATGGAGCATCACCGGGCGTATCAAGTCATATTTCCAGGTTCCTTCTACCGGGAGTTGGTACCTCCCGTTTTCTTGTCTCTTTATCTTTGTTAGTTAATTTGTGGCTATTTAGTTAGCATCACTTTAAGCTTATTATTAGAATACTTGTAGTTGCAACCGGTTATTTTCTAGTTTGGGTCCGTGTTTGTGTTGTCCGAAGTTTGTTGTAGGTATAGTGGCTGTGGTGTGGGATGGTAGAGTAAGGTCATGTCCTCGAGGGGTATCGGGGGTGAGTAGTAGGGTGGGGAGGGGGTCAGAGGTTGGGACGAGAGGAAAGGGGGGTAAGGGGAAAGAGGGAGCTTGTAGATTGAGGATCGATTTGTGGAACATAGGCACGCTGATCGGTAAGTCTATTGAGTTGGCAAATATTCTCCAGAAGAGAAAGGTTAATATAGCTTGTATCCAGGAGACTAGGTGCGCAGGGTCGAAGGCGAGGAATGGGGATGGGTATAAGTTGTGGTACTTTGGAGTCGTGAGGGGTAAGAATGGAGTGGGTATCTTGGTGGATAGGGACCTTAGAGAGTCTGTTGTTGAGGTTAGGCGAGTGAATGATAGGCTAATATTTATTAAGTTGGTGATCGGTTTGTGCACCCTCAATGTCGTTAGCGCCTACGTGCTGCAAGCAGGCCTCAATGAGGAGGTTAAGAGGCGCTTTTTGGAGGGCTTTGATGAGATTGTGCGTTGTATTCCACCTACTAAAAGGTTATTTATTAGAGGGGATTTTAATGGTCATATTGGGGCGGATGGTGGTAGTTATGGCGAGATGTATGGTGGCTTTGTCTTTGAGGATAGGAACAGAGGAGGTACTTCTCTGTTAGACTTTGCTAAGGCTTTCGATCTGGTGATTGCGAACTCGACTTTTTCGAAGAGGGAGGAGCATCTGGTTACTTTTCGGAGTTTGGCGGTGAAGACTCAAATCTATTACCTTCTCCTCTAAAAGTGTGATAGAGGGTTGTGCAAGGATTGCAAGGTTATCCCGGGAGAGACCCTCGCGACTCAGCATAGGCTCCTAGTAATGGACATCGGCACTATGATGAAGAGGAAGAGAAGGTATGCTCGTGGCCGACCGAGGATAAGATGGGAAGCTTTAACTAAGGATAAAGCCCAGGAGTTGGAGGGGAGGTTATCCGCTATGGGAGCATGGAGGAGTAATGGAGACGCGAGCACTATGTGGTCGACGACGGCAAACTATGTAAGGGAGGCGAGAGAGGTGCTAGGTGTATCGAATGGTATTTCTGACAGGCACCAAGGAGACTGGTGGTGGAATGACACAGTCCAACATAAAGTGGAGGTGAATAAGGTAGCGTATGCAAAGTTAGTAGGGAGCACAAGCGAGAAGGAGAGGAGTGCGAATAGAGAGAGGTACAAAATGGCTAGAAAGGAGGCAAAGCTAGCGGTCACGGAGGCTAAAAATGCAGCATTTAGCCGTTTATACGAGTAATTAGGGGAGAAAGGCGGGGAAAGGAAGTTGTTTCATCTAGCTAAAGCGAGGGAGAGGAAGGCCCAAGATCTGGACCAAATAAGGTACATCAAAGACGAGGATGGTAGAGTATTGATAGGAGAGTCCTAGATTAAGCAGAAATGGCAGACGTACATTCATGGTCTTCTGAATGAGGAGGGGGATCGGGATATAGAGCTAGGGGACTTGGGGAATTTGGAGAGTCTGCGAGATTTTAGGTATTATAGGCGCATTAAGGTGGAGGAGGTCGTGGGAGCGTTGCACAAGATGAGTAGGGGTAGAGCGACCGGGCCTGATGAAATTCCGATTGAGTTTTGGAAGTGTGTGGGTAAAGCAGGATTGGAATGGTTGACTGGGTTGTTCTATGTAATTTTTAGGGCGAAGAGGATGCCGGAGGAATGGAGGTCGAGTACAGTGGTACCGTTGTACAAGAACAAGGGTAATATCCAGTGTTGTAACAATTACAGGGGTATCAAGTTACTTAGCCATACCATGAAAGTCTGGGAGAGAGTGGTGGAGGTGAGTGTGAGGAAGACGACGTCTATATCCGACAACCAGTTTGGGTTCATGTCAGGCCGCTCCACTACGGAAGTTATCCACCTTATAAGGTGGCTGGTGGAACAGTACAAGGATAATATGAAGGATCTGCACATGGTGTATATTGACTTGGAGAAAGCTTATGACAATGTTCCTAGGGATGTGCTCTGGAGATGTCTTAAGGTGAATGGCGTGCCGGTAGCCTACATACGAGCGATCAAGGTTATGAAAGATGGAGCTAAGACTAAGGTTAGGACAGTGGGAGGAGACTCGAAGCATTTCCCGGTTGTTATGGGATTACACCAAGGCTCAGCGCTTAGCCCATTCTAATTTACCTTGGTGATGGATGCTTTGACACACCATATTCAAGGGGAGGTGCCATGGTGTATGTTATTTACTAATGACATAGTTCTAATTGACGAGATGAGGGCTGGTTTTGACGAGAGATTGGTGGTTTGGAGACAGACTCTCGAGTCTAAGGGTTTCAAATTGAGCAGGTCTCAGACAGAGTGCCTGGATGCAAGTTTAGCACTGCGTCAAGGGATGTAGGCGGGGACATGAGGCTTGGGCCACAGGTCATCCCCAAGAGAGATAACTTCAAGTACCTTGGGTCGATAATTCAGGGGGATGGAGAGATCGACGACGACATCACTCACCACATAGGGACGGGCTGGATGAAATGGAGGCTTGCATCTGGAGTCTTGTGCGACAAGAAAGTGCTACCAATACTCAAATGTAAATTTTATAGAGCTGTAGTTAGACCGGCCATGTTGTATGGGGCAAAGTGTTGGCCGGCTAAGAACTCTCATATCCAGAGGATAAAAGTAGCAGAGATGCGGATGTTAAGGTGGATGTGCGGGCACACTAGGATAGAAAAGATTAGGAATGAAGCTATTTAGAAAAAGGTGGGCAGCGACCCAGTGAATGACAAGATGCGGGAAGCGAGGCTCAGATGGTTCAGGCATGTGCAGAGGAGAAGCCACGATGCACCGGTGAGGAGGTGTAAGCGGTTGGCCGTGCTGGATACTAGAAGAGGTAGAGGGAGACCTAAGAAGTATTGGGGAGAGGTGATCAGGCAAGACATGGCACAACTACACATTTCCGAGGACCTGGCCATTTATAGAAAGGCCTGGAGGTCAAGCATTAGGGTGGTAGGATAGGGGGTAGTAACGTTGTCCTTACTTCCGGGGGCGAGGCGGGGTTGGATTTGGGTTGGTCTTAGAGGGCTTGCAGTGTATGTTGGACCCATACTATTCTTGTGGTTTGGCTTAGCCACGGGCCTTAGATTATGGTTATATTGCATGTTATTCAGCTTTTGGTTTTTATGTTTCTGTTATTATTACGATTTCCACTGGAGTTACTAATGATTTCTCTCCTCTTGTTTTTTTCTTAGTTTGCTTTCGTCTTTCTGAGCCGAGGGTTTATCGGAAACAACCTCTCTGCCCATATCGGGGCAGTGGTAAGGTCTGCGTACACATTACCCTCCACAGACCCCACTATGTGGGATTTTACTGGGTAGTTGTTGTTGTTGTTGTTGTTGTATGCATTATTACTTTATTTCTCCAGAAAATAGATTTTATAATTTTATAATATTAATTCATTATTTTAAATAAGTTTTTTATCCATGAAAATGATTTTTAAAAGTTTACTAATTATTTTTAAAATTATTTATCGAATTAATTGAGTATTTAACAAATAGCCCTTTTGATTTTTTGTTTTAATTCCGGACCTAGCCCAAATCCTTCCCTTAGCCCAATTAAAATACCCAAGCCCAATTCTTCATCTAACCCGCCCCAGCCTTTAACTAGTCCTGGCCGTTGATTTCAAGAGATCAACGGTCCAAGATATAGTTTCCTTTTTAATTGAGCCAACCCCCCAAAACCCTATCACACTTTTCATTTCTGCTGTGTTCATTTTCCATACCTATCCTCTTCTCTCTCAAGCACTCCCCCTAACCCTAGTCACCGTCACCGGAAATAGCCCCATCCCATGGGATTTCTCTGTAACTTTTGGCCTCTACCAGCCTCTCACCTCTTCTAGTTGTTCGATTACGTTCGATTACGTTCGATTACGTTGATTTTTGTTAATATGCTTTAAACCCTAGATCTTTTTCTCCGTTTATTGCACCGATTGCTTCAATTTGTTCCCGTTATTGTTTATCTCTGTCAATCAAAATAGGTTGACTGATTTTATTCAGGGTCTGAATTATATTTTCCTGTTAAAATTAGTACTTCCCCATGACTTTACCTATTTTCATTATTAATGACTTTTAATTGGAACAACTTTCCTTATTTAGATTAATTAGTCTAATTTTTGGTCAATAATTGATTTATTTATCCCAATCCAGGTTGGTAACTGATTCTCCTCATTTTAAGGTGACCTTTTTGGATTCTGTTTGTATCAAATAGCTAGGGTTTAGCCCCAATTTACAAATTAATTTTATTTGCTTACCTTACTTATGAACTGTAATTCTCTTATCTTATTTGTTTTACCTTGCTAAGTGCTTGTCACGACCCTAAACCTAGACCCGTTCGTGATGGAGCCTCTCGTTAAGACAAGGCTAGCCGAGGCAATACATAATTCATTTTAGGCAATTAAAATAACACAATTTATGTCTTTAACATGATTAAATACCAAATAAACAGTGGAATAGTACAATTTGCGGAAAAACCAAGCACGTCCTGACATCGAGGTGTCACCAGTCATGAACATCTATCAAAAGTCTAAAAGAGTTTACGCAATCTATTACATAACTAGGATAAGGGAAATAAAATAGGAGGGAGAAACACTCGGCTGTGAATGCCGAGCAGCTACCTAGTGGACTCCGAACAGCCTGCTGAGCAATCAACCCTAATTGGCGGGACCTGAAGCTACTAAATCTGCACACAGGGTGCAGGGAGTAAACTGAGCACTCCAAATCAGTAAATAATAATAATAAATGAAGACTAAGCAATAAGAAATCACGTAACAACACAACATGCTATAAAGAGGCAGAGAAAACCAGTAAAGTGCAGTAAAATAGTGAAATCCCATTAAAACACCTTAGTTCAGTTTAAGCTTCTTTAAAATACCTTTATAATAGTTTCACAAGTAAATGACAGGCATCTAGAAAAGATAAACGCATAAACCGCCCCTCGGGCACAGTACCAACAGAATCAGCCCCTCGGACAACAAAATGGAATAACAGTAGCCCCTCAGGCTATATCTCATATCACAATAGGTACCCTCCCTCACTAGGGGTGTACAGACTCTGGGAGGGGCCCCTAATAGCCCAAGCGCAATATCAGTCCATCTCGTGGCATAATCAATAGGCTCTCGGCCTCATATCAAGCCACCTCATGGCGTACAACTCAGGCCCTCGGCCTCATAATCATAAATAGTACAATACTGCTGCGGCGTCCACCCCGATCCCATAATAATCCTCACAACATAGGCCCTCAGCCTTACTCAGTCAGAAATCTCTAAAAGCCACTCTGGCACAGTAAAACATGATGCTCGGCCCAAAATATCATTTAAAGTGTTAAAACTGAGTAAACATTGCTGAGTTATAAAAGCAGTTGAATATAGCATAACTCAGTACAGATATAAATCAAAACAGTGGGAAAATAGCAGTAAAAGTCACCTAACGGTCCGAAACAGTTAGCACAAGGCCCAAATATGGCATTCACCCCAAAACATGATGATAGAAAATAGTTTTCATTCAAATATGCGGTAAAACCGTCATTCAGGATGGACTAAGTCATAATCCCTAACGGTGCACGACCCCACGCTCGTCATCTAACATGTGCGTCACCTCAACATAGCACAACGATGTGAAATCTGGGGTTTCATACCCTCAGGACAACATTTACAATCATTACTAACCTCAATCCTGTCCAAACCCTAGCTCGTGATGCCTTTGCTCCTCGAATCGGCCTACAGATGCTCTAGCCAAAATCAGTACATAACTATCAAAATATGCTAAGGGAACATAGCCCGCTCAAAAGTAATCAAAATACCACGCAAATCCCAAAGTTAATGAAACCTGAAACCCAGGCCCACTCTCAGAATTCGATACAATTTGCATCAATAGATTCCTTGTCTCCCCACGAGTTCATACATATCAAAAGTCCCAAAATTAGAAACGAGTTTTTGGTTCAAAAATCTTACCACAACAAAGCTCCCTTAAATTCCCTCTTCAAAATCTGCCAAAAAGCTCCAAAACCGACTTAGAAATGGTGGAATAACAAAAAATTCGTGAAGGAAATATTTTATACCTTCTGGCATAGGCTTTTCGCACCTGCGGTCCGAGCATCGCTTATGCGGTCATCAGTTAGGCCTCTACCACACATGCAAACAGACATCCATTTCTACGGGCCTACAGATGAGGTTCATATCTCGCATCTGCGGTTTTCACTTACTTTGCCTTTGGCCGCAACTACGGCTCTAAACTCATTTCTGCGAGTTTGCACTTGCGGTACCCTAGCCGCAGGCACGGTTATGATAGCAATGGGAAAAACTTCAGCTGTCAAAACCCAACTCAAATCTTCTGCCGACCATACGAAATCACCCCGAGGTCCCCAGGACCTCAACCAATAGCACCAAAAAGTCCTATCCACTATCCAAACATATACCAATCTTCAAAATACCTCAAAGCACATCGAATCAACCAAAACACCTTGGATTGAATCCTACGGTTCCCAAAATCTTCCGAATTCTGCTTTTGATCAAAACAGGTCTGAATTACCTGAAATTTTGCATGCACATCCCAAATTATACAACGGACCTACTGCAACTCTCGAAATTCAATTTCGGCCCCTATATCAAAATCTCAAATGTCAATCGGAAAACGTCGAAAATTCAAATTCGTCAATTCAAGCCTAACGATACTCCGGGCTTCCAAAACCCATTCTGATCACGCTCCTAAGTCCCAAATCACCAAAACGAGCTAACCAAATCATAAAAATTCCAATCCGAACAAGTCAAAACTTGGTCAAATCTTTCAAATTTTAAGCTTCAAATTGAGAATTGTTCTTCCAAATTCATTCTGATTACTGTGAAAACACAAACCAACGATATACATAAGTCTTAATACATCACATGTGGCTGTGAGCACATGATTTTTGCCCCAAGCAAATTATTCCAAAAATATATGCAAAAATGATTTTTGTGTGAAACTTGTTGATAATTGTGTGGAAATACCTGGATTTGTTTTTATTTTTGAAAAATAAAGCAAAGAAAATCAAAGCAAAATACCATTTTTGTATTAATTAGAAAATACCAAAAATAGAAATTAATTACTCTTTAATTCTAGAAAATCAGAAAATTTAAAAGAAAAATACAAAGAAAATACAAGGAATAATAAATGCAGGAGTAAAATACAAAAATACAGAAAAAAAATAAATATAATATGAAAATACAAGAAAATACAAAAAAGATAATACAAATACAAAATACAATATGTAATACAAAGAAATTGGGCCAAATAACAATTTCCGTGGCCCAATTGATTAATACACGCCCAGGCCCAAAGAGACCAAACCTAGTCTGCCCACGCTATGCCAAAACGACACCGTTCAGGTGTAATTAGATCTGGGCCGTTGAAAGCTTTGATCAAACGGCCAGGAGTGATGGCCATCATTTAAATAAAACGACGTCGTGTATTAGAATCAATCTAAGCCGTTGATATCATTCATCCAATGGTCACGATTAAATGACCAATTAATGAGGACGACGTCGTTCCTGGGTTGATTGACTCTGAGCCATTGGTACATTTAATCCAACGGTCTCAGATCAATCAGAGCTTTTAAATATACAAACAATACGATACATACATCATTATACACTCCCTCGTCTCAAATGAGAAACCCTAGCCGCCCTATCATTCTCTCTACATCGCCTGAATTTCGCCGGCGATGGTTAACCACCTCCATTAATCAGTCCGCCACGAACACCCTATGATCTCCTCCTTCTTCTCTATCACCCTATCATATTAGATCCCCCAGAAAACCCCTAGAAAACCTCGAATAATCCAAAAGGTGTTGCCGGAACCCTACTACGGCGACTACCACTTAGGAACCAGGGTCTGTCGTTAACATCATATGACCGTCTCTTCACCCTCTTCAACTATACCTAGTTAGTTTTCCTCGAATAAGCCCCAAACCCTTCGAATATTAAAAATATGTCGCTGGAACTTCACTTCAGCGGACACTCCTAAGTCCAAAAACCAACCCATCAAACCCCTAGCCCTATTCCTGAGAGTCTTGCTTACAAAAGACTCGAAGAGTCTGTTCGAAGGTCCAAAAAGCCAAGAAAAATGGCTTATGGACTTCTGACGCCGGAGAATCAAGAACAAGAAAAGAAAAATGAAGAAAAGAAAATAAAAGATAGAAAGAAAGAAAAAAGAAAGACACACGAGAAAGCTAAGTAGCCCTAACCCTAATTTTTCTACTTGCACGTCTGTTTCTCGACTTCTTCTACTTCTTCTGTTTCTGTGCCTTCCTGAGTATAATATGAGTCTATTACATGCTCAAGTCCTCTTTTGTTTGTTCTTAATCATGAAAATCTTGACTGTGACTATGTAATTTCCTGATCTTGTACTTTGGAATCGCGTGCTTATATGTTTTTTATGATAAAGTCTTTAGTTAAATCGCCTGCTTTGTAGCCACACTTAGGGTTCTTACTTGATAGGTCGAAATTAATGATTAAGTGTTCTGTTGATTGGATTCAACCTATTATCAATTTGTTCCTCTGAATCTTGTTAATTGAGTTTTTAATCTTAATGTGGCTATATCTGTAAGACTGTCTAATGTTGGCTATCTTGGCAATGCAATTTTGACTTTGGCTTTTCTAAACTTTGATTAAATAAAAGGGTTCATTGGTTAATTAGTCTTAATTTGGCTATGTCTGTAAGATTGTCTAATGTTGGCTATTTCTGCAACTTAGACTTGTGATTGAATAAGAGGTTTAATTGGTTACTTAGTTTCAAATTGACTGTATTCGTAAGACTGTCTAGTATTGGCTATGTGTGTAATTCAATTTTAACTTTGACCTTTAAGGGTCTGATTAATTAAAAGGTCAGTTGGGTAAATAAAAGGAAAACACAGGGGTTAAAGGGGAAGGGATAAAATGGTATTTTGTAATTAAACTAAAGGGGTAAGGGTATAAAAGGCAATACTGCCTGGATCTTGGGTAATTAATTGAACAATAAAGGGTATATTGGGTATACTGAAAGGGTAAATAGGTAGAAACTAATAGCAAGTGAGGGTAATAAAGACATTTAAGGGTAATTAGAACAATGTGGATGCCACTAGAACCTTCTAGCAGGGGTTCTAGTGCATTCACGGTTAAAATGAGTGGATTAACTTGAAAATAAGTTGAAAGAGCAGGGGTAGGAAATCTGAATATTAATTTCAAATTTTCCTCCCATTTTGCTCTATAAATAGGCCCCTTAGGCCACATTTGAAGGATGTTTCTGAATTTTAGAGGTTCAAAAATTGGAGGTTCTGAAAAATTGGAAATTCAGGGGGTTTCGGAAAAAGTTTAAGGGTTCAGAAATTTAGAAGCTTGAAAACTAAGAAATTCTGCAATTATAGAGGTTCAGAAATCTGATGAGCTTAAAAATACTCAGAATTTATACACTATTACTGTTCTATTGGTTTTGATCTCAATTTCGAGTGGAAATCTTCTAAGTTCTGGTGTTTTCATCTACTGTTCTGAATTGATTGTTGAAGCTGTTGGGTTTAAATTTTGGGTTTCAAGTCTGTTGTTGTGTTATTGCTGTGGATATTGCTGGTTATTGTTTGGATTCCTGCTATTTGCTGATCTTCTTCTTCCTTACCACCTTAGAACTCATCGAGTTTTGTTTCAATTTGACTAGGTACACTCCTGATCTTCGAGGATGTAATTAAAGATGTTGAGGATATGAAATAATTATTAATTTTCTGTTACATTCCATTCTGTTTCGTGTCATAGATATATAATGCTTAGATCTATGTAATTTGTTAGGATCAAATGTATAATTTCGGACTATATGAACTTTAAACTCAGATATACGTTCTCATTCCGTAGTAGTTCAAGCATTCATGTAGGACAATACTAGGTAGATCAGTTAAAGATGATCACCTAGATCGTAGATTTAAAACTGGTTAAAATCTAGTTGGTTACTTGTAGATTTCCATCCGTTCTTAAACCAGTAGATTAATACAAAATATTAAAGTACTCTTGTTAGTTAAGTTTTGAAGCAATAGTTGTTAATGAGAAAAGCATGAAATAGTTTAGATTTAAATTTTGTTTGTGATCCTTATTTGTTTACACTACCTTTATAATTCACATTAAATTCAGAAGCATGAGATGAAACATGAACTTAAAAACATGAAATGAAATTCAGGACTTAATCTGAATATGTCAACTATAGATCTATTTTAGCATCTCCAGTTAAACAAAATAATAAGATTGTTCTGCATTGGATGAGTATGTATGTATTTCAACTGATAAACTCAGACTTAGTTAGTTTGATAGCTACACAATAATATACAAACGAAATTAGTGTTAATATTTCAGGTTAATTTCTGATATTAAAGTTACAATGCTTGTTTACACCTGTGATTAATTCAATAAAAATGTTTGAACTTGCTTTGGATTTATTAACGATTTGGGCTTGTTTATGACAAGAGGCCCAGATTCAATCACTATGGCCTATGAGCCTGAGCGCAACAGATACGATAATATGAATTGGGCTCCAATTAGACCAATGCACTTCTGTGCGTTCCCCTTTTATGTTGGATACGATTTCCAGGCCCAAACCATATAGTAGCCTGGATGTGAATGGAATATACAATAAAATTGCAATAATAGTTATGTCGAATAGGGAAAAAACAATGATAGAGAACATAGCACAACCTAGGTTTGACCTTTTAAAAAATACAATGATATGAGCCTCGTTATAAGCTAAAATATACGGGGCCCTCAAATAATTGTTATAATATTTCTTTAGACTCGGAAGGTCCGTTTAGCTAATTTCACGGTCTTTCCCCAAGTAATAAGATATAGATACATTAGGCACAATTTTAATATACATTCTCAAGTACGAGTGCACATTTATGTGACCCAAATCCTACTCCCAACGAAGTCGAAATGTATCTAAAGCCACAGGCGTACTGGTACGGTGTGGTTAAGGAATGAATTTTCACGACGTTGCAATTCTTTAAAATTGAAAAGCGGAACACTAATGCACATAATTAAAAATATATAATTGGAATCAGATAAAAACAAATACAACGGTTGAGCGACCGTGCTAGAACCACGGAATTCGGGAGTGCCTAACACCTTCTCCTGGATTAACAGAATTCCTTATCCGGATTTTTAATTCGCAGACTGTAACAGAGTCAAACTTTCCTCGGTTCGGGATTAAATCTGTGACTTGGGACACCATTATTCTCCCAAGTGGCGACTCTGAAATTAAATAAATAAATCCCGTTCCGACTGTCCTTAAATTGGAAAAAAACTCCTTCCTTTTATTATATCCCTTCCTGGGGTGTAGTAATAGCGGTAGAAAGGAGGTATGATAGCTCTAGTGACTCTACTGGGGATAAGAAACCCAGAACTTCGGTTCAGGGTTTAAGAATTCGAGCTCAGTTAAATTGCTGTATTTGTTTATATCTGATTTTTCCTATATGTTCTTGATTAATGTGCTAAATGTTTACCGCTTTGATATTACATGAACTGTATATAAATTGTGCCGAAAACCCTTCT